>NDGN011556628.1:37880-68636 GCA_002564285.1 Tympanoctomys barrerae | reverse complement strand
TTTTTTTTTTCTTCATTTCATTTGCCCTCAACTCTTGATTTGTTTTCTTTTACTGTCTTTTGCTTAAAAAATTGCCAATCTTGGTTATGTAAAATTACATGCATTCTCTGTGCTACTAAATACAATTGCAGAAAGGTCACTGTATCAACATGTGTCTCGTTAAACTCATGACTATGAACATAAATAATACTTTTGAACATGTTGCAGTCCCCTAACCCAGGGGTTCCTAGCCTAGTGCCCTCTATGGCTTGGTAGGAACGGCACCGCACAGAAGGCCTGAGAAGAGATGAGCTAAGGCAGCTTCATCTGTGATCACAGCTGCTTCCCGTTGACCCCGTTATGCCAGAGCTTCTGTGCTATCAGCGGCAGAATTACATTCTCTTAGGAACTAGAGTCCTCATGTGAACTGCACATGTAAGGAGTCTAGGTTCCCTGCTACTTGTGAGACTCTGGTGCAGAAACCATCCCCTTCTTTTTCCATACCACCCCAAAGCCTACCCACATACATAGAACAAAAATCTGTCTTTCATAGGTCTAGTCCCTTGTGTCAAAAAGTGAGTTTCCACTGCAGGCCTCATCCACTCAAGCACCTGGCTTTCTGACCACTATGGAATTCCTTCTCTCACATCAGCATCCATCCTCTATTTCACTTATCTTGTGGGTTTTTTAATTATTGCACAGATAAAACTGAATCAAGTAGCAATGTCCTACCTATTTGCATCTGTTTTTATACAATAAGTCTTTCTTCTGAAGCTATGAATGAACTATGTGTTGTATGTCCAAGTGATAGCCTATCTCTTGCCTCTTGAGAACATAGATTGAGGAGCTTTCTTTCTTTTCTGCCCCATTAACTTTGTTCTTAAATGTATTGTCATTTTTTTCTTTACAGAAAAGAGAGTTGACATCACTACTCTTTGTAGCTATGCCTATTTTTCTGGGTCCCATTTACACTAAAGCCTCTTGTACACTTTTATACTTATCATGTATTTAATTCCTTTTTTTCCTGTATCAATCCTGCTCATATTAGGCTTCGATGCTAGGCAACCACAATATTAAAACTGCTGCTTTCAAGAAAGGTCATAATTAGCTAATCAAAAACTAGCAGCAAGCTTCGGGCTCCATTTTATTAGATCTCTAAGCACCTCTCATCCTTTTATCTTAGTCTGCTTGATTCTCTCATCTCCTCAACCTCCAAGCATTAAAATGATCTACAGCTTAACCTCTAAATTTACTTTTTCTTTCTAAAATAATCTTGGTGGTCTCACCCATTCTCCTAACTTTAAATAAGATCTGTATGCTGATTAGTTCAAAAAATCTATCTCTCTACAATACATTGGCTTTCTTCTTGAATTTCAAATTCAAAAACTGAATTGCCTTCACGGCATTCCCACTAGAATATTTAAGATGTATTAGTGTTTAGTATATCCAGCAGGAATTCTGGATTTGTCCTACAGATTTGCTCATCTTGATGTCTCCTTTGGTTTCCTTTGGAGCCATTATGAACCTTTTATTCCTTCATAATCTATCAGCAGATTTCTTGCAGAGTAGTAGAGTATGTGATTAAAAGTAGATGCTAGATATTTTGAGTAACTAAAACTATTTAAATTTAAAAATACGTGATTACTTTAAAATATTAGATCATATTATAGCAATTATATTTTTCAGGTATTGATTGAACTCTATGAAATGCTTTATTGATGTAAACATTGATGCTCAGTATGTAATTATATCCCTTTAGGGCTATTTATGTCCAAATGAATTTATTGCTACTCAAGGTCCGTTACCAGGAACAGTTGGAGATTTTTGGAGAATGGTGTGGGAAACCAGAGCAAAAACATTAGTGATGTTAACACAGTGTTTTGAAAAAGGACGGGTAAGTTATATAAAAATCTTCCCACAAGATATTATTTTGTATTTGTGTTAAAATGTGTTAGTCACATATTTCAGCTATATTTCAATTCACTCAAAATTTAAATTCACCTACAATTTAAATGTTTAAAGGCAGTTTTAACTTGACAGCAATACTATGAGATACATAGGTAAATAGGCAGGCAAGTATACAGATGATTGATAGGTAGATAGATAGACAGACAGATATATAGATAGAGCTATCGATGTAATAGTGACTCTTTGGACTAATGATTTTCTCTGA
Organism: Tympanoctomys barrerae; assembly: GCA_002564285.1. NCBI lineage: Eukaryota > Metazoa > Chordata > Mammalia > Rodentia > Octodontidae > Tympanoctomys > Tympanoctomys barrerae. Next base: position 66,484 of record NDGN011556628.1, on the reverse strand, counting down.
ATACAGATCAGATGTCATCAGTACTGGCCAGAGGACAACAAACCAGTCACCTTCTTTGGAGATATAGTGATTACAAAGCTCATGGAAGATGTTCAAAGAGATTGGACCATCAGGGATCTAAAAATTGAGAGGGTAAAAAAATGAAGGAGAAAAAAAAGTGATGTAAAATATAAATGACCTAATAGTCTAGAGTAAAATTAATGTCTATAACTACCCCTTTTAATTATATTCATTAAAATGTTTCTGTGTTTTTTTTAACAAGTTTCAAATGGGTGTTTGATATCAGAATCTATGTCACTGTATTTAATTCCAGATGATATAAAGGGCTATATTAACCAGCTAGCATCTAATTCTTAGGTTGATTCAAAACAGAAAATTGAAGAAAAACAATTACTTTGCTTGATTTCGTTGATGAAGAAATTGGTATTTGATGTAAGACAAAAGTCTTCCAAATTGCTCAGTTCTATTTGAATTCAAATAACTTGTTTTTCTATTTAATCCAGAACCAATATGGCAGTGACAGCATAAGATCCTGTTATACTGGATTATATAAATGCTTATCTACACAGAAAATCATATAATGATCTATTTTCTGTCATGTTAGACACACTATGTTTTGTGTAATAGGTCAATGTGTTCAAGTTTTGGAGCCAAAATTGTTTCAAAATCTAGGATTCTAATTATATTTGAATATTAATATTTTATATTCAAATCTATTTGTAATCTTTTTGTTTTGGCATTCAAACAGAGTTACCTCTCTTTATGTTGGTAACAAAGGGTATAAACAAGAAATCACAAAAACAGATTTTTTTTTCTGCTTAGTAGGTAGTTTTTTTTTTCTTAAGATCACCTCCAAAAACCAACACGTTCAAACTTCATGTAGTACTCATGTCATTTTATTACTTATAAATCAACTACTTTGTCTAGCATGGGGATTGCATGACTGTTCGACAGTGTAACTTCACGGGTTGGCCGGAGCATGGGGTTCCTGAAAACAGTACTCCTCTAATTCACTTTGTGAAACTGGTTCGAGCAAGCAGAGCTCATGACACCACACCTATGATCGTGCACTGCAGGTAAGAAAAACATGTACAGAGCTCTCTATTAGATGCTACGGAGTGATGCTGAAACCCAGCAAGGTCTCTATGTTGTCAGGATAACGAGGTTTTCTCTAACACAATATTGATGTGGGTTGCAGTTTTCTGATTATAAGAAGTTAGGGTGTAGCTTTCTATTAGTTCAAATGACAGAAATACAATGCATGATGGAAGTGTACAAAACCAAAAGATAGCTCAGTACAGAAATCTCATAAACTATTGAAAATGATTGTGATCTTTAAAAGCCCTTCTTTCTTCTTTTTTTGTGGTACCAGGGATTGAACTCAGGACCCTGCGCTTGCCAGGCAAGTGCTTATTCTACTGAGCTATCTCCCCAGCCCTTTAAAGGTCATTAAAATATGTTCACATAAAAGCCCATATACACTTATGTGTACTTTTTTGTATATGATTTTATAAATTTTACAAATAACTTCAGTTATTTCATTATTTTAGTTGCTATTTATCTACTATTACAATTTAAAGATTTTTTTAGAAAATAAATTTTGGATTTCTATATTATAAAGTCAGGAAAAATAAAGTGTTCAACTCAAATATGGTTCTAGATTTTATAGAATTTTAACTATTCAAATTATTTTTGATAGATCTTTGAACATTGTTCATATAATATGATGACACATGTATGTTTGCCCTCATGATTGCCATTGGTATTTAATATTCTTAGAAATAAATCTTAAAGCTATTTATCATTCAGAACTTTTCTATATATGTACTTATAATTTGTCTAATATATATATCTATATATTTAACTCAATTTCAATTTAATTGTTTTTCACAATTCAAGTTTAGAGGTCAGAGGAAAATTGAGTGATTGTATATTATGACTGTACCTGCAAAAGATACTGAAAACAGATAAATTTATAAAGACAGAAAGTAATGTCAGCAAGTGTGTTCGACAGCTTTCTCATCTTTGGAACAAAATACCTGACACTTGGAACTTAAAGAGGAGGTTTATTTGGCTCACAGTTCAGTGGGTTCAGTCAATAGTTTGCCAGTTCAAGGCAGAAATGTCATGGTCAAAGAATCTGAGGAAGGAAGATATTCACATCTGAGTGGCCCGGAAGCAGAGAGAAAGGGAAAGAGCTGTTGGGAACCTTCTAAGGATAACACCCAGTGGCCGATCCCTTTTGACACCCAGGCCATAGATCCCTCAGGCCTGACCTATGAGTAGGAGACTTTTTTTAAAAAAGAGAATTAAAAAGAAGTATAAAAATGGTACAGAATTTCAAAACAAGAAGATGGGAAATTAACGATGTTTATTATATTACATATTGTTATCTTCAAAATAGTTGTTCAGATTACCAGATATAGCCATGCAAACTTGATCAAGCACATTAACTATTCCTTTCAATAAACCAATAGAAATTAGTAATAAAATTATCTTAGCTATCATATATATATATATTTAAATTTTCCCTTCCTTTTGTTCTCCGTTCTATCCCAGCTGTTCTTTCCCTTTGAGCAGCTTACTTCCCTTTTACAATATCTATTATTGTACCTTTCAGATTTTATTTACTCTTTCAGTTTCTTACCCTAGGGAGACGTATGAGACTTTTGAGGAACATTTTAGACCTAGCCTACAACCCCATGGAAAGGAGATATTATAGATTGTGTATACAACGTGCCCCCAAAAGCTGCACACGTTCAGAGTTGGGGCTTTTGAAAAGCAATTGGATCCTGAAGGCTCTGACATCATCAGTTCTTGGTTCACCATTTAAAGGTACTATTGAGACATTATAGAAACTTTGGAGCTGAAGGGAGTGGATCATGGGAGCAAGATCATAGGGGCTGTATTTTGTCTCTGACTCCTGTTTGGCCTCTTTTTCTGCTTCCTGATCAAGAAGAAACACTCCACTTTCCTCCATGAGAAGGCATAAGGCAATAGACCCAGCACGCCAAGGACAAAAACCTCTGAAACCATGAGGCAAAATAAATCTTTCCTCCTATAAGTTGACATTGTCAGGTATTTTGTCACAGTGATAAAAATTAGACTAATACAGGAGTGACAGGGAGTTACTTTCTGGAATGATGACAACATTTTAGAACTAGATAATGGTGATGGCTACTCAACATTGTGAATGTACTTAATGCCACTAAGTTGTACCCCATAATACTGTTAAAGTGATAAGTTTTATGTTACCTACCTTTTAACACAATAAAGACATTTTTATATTAGCTATATATTTCAGTAATTTTTCCAACAGTATGCAACAAATAATGTGGATCGATATATGAGAAAAGAGAAAGCCATACAATTTTAAGTACTCAGAGGAAAGAATATAATTTAAATGATTATATATTTTTATGAATATTTTGAACTTTCATGTTGCAAGAGTGACACATAAATACTTGTTCATTGTGAAATATGCGAACGTTGTCTACATTTATAAAATAAGTGAAACTTCATTGTTACTCTCAATTTAATTTCCTTCCAAATATATATAAATTTTTAGGATAATATACTGTGTAAATAGCATGATGCTTTGCCTCTAGAGTCAGTGATAGATTCTGTGCTGGCATCAATAGTGATTAAAACCTTTAATGATCAATAAATGAAGTTGCAAAGCTGTCTTCAGCTTCTTTGTGCATTGAATATACAGTGCTACTGGCACTGAAAGCTATTTGAAAAGAAAAGCATTTTTTTCTTTTTTAATTGTCAAATAGAACAGAATTTCTTGATGTGTGAATTAAAGAGACATAAAAACAAAAAGCTCTCCAAATTTCATGTGTCCAAATTAGAAGTCAGGACTCCATGCCCCAGCTCTTTGTCTGTTCCCCTCTTGCAAAACAGCAAGTTTTGTCCACTCATCCTGAGCCCTGAGTTTTCCTTCATTCTGCTCATCTTCATCTGCATCTACAGCCATTCTGCAGCACGTGCCCTGGTCCTTGGCCACCTCTTCTTATCTTCCCTTCCGTCCTCTCAGCTCCTGGTTCTTCCAGCTATAGAAACTACCCTCACTAGTACCTATCCCTGTTCTGCAGCATCAAGGTCCAATGATTCTCTCTGAGGCATTTACCTGGGTGTTCCCCAATATTGTTTCTTTTTAGATATTGTATCATTTGAGATGCTTTTTTCTGTTGGCCCTATTCAAGCTTATCACTATGTATTTTCCTCAAGCTAATTTAAACTAATTTCCTTAAGCAAATTTATCTTTTTTCCTTGGACACGCTCCTGTGAAGCACCTGCATTGCCTGTGTTTGTGTATCATTGTCCTCTAGAATATAAGCTCCATTGTATGTGCAGGCTGTGTTGTTAACTGCTGTGCCCCCAATACCTAGAACAGTTTCTGGCACTAAAGCTATATTGAATGATATAAATTTTAGTGTTTCCCTTCAGGCATGAGTGGACATGTTATCATAATCAGTTTAATACAGCAATACAAGATTTTGGGTTGGATCATATGAAATTACTGACATTTGATCGTCTATTACAAAAATGATAATTTCATGAGGTTCAAAGTAATATTTATAAGATTAATGAATGTTTTAATTTTTTATATATATTTCCTATACCTCAAATTTGTATACTTAGAGATCTTGTCCTTCTAATAGAAATTTCTGAATCATGGTTGAAAGGTTTATCAATCAACAATATTTATGAGGCAACTATTCTTGGGTACTCAGTTTCTTGACAGGAAATAACTTGTTGATTGCATTGTATATAATAAGTCCAGAAAGTTCTGAAAAAGCATGGGGGGGGATAAACCACAAGCTATTATTTTCAGTATCATGCAGAGGAAATGCTTCTTGCACTAGGTAAATACTTGATATTCTTCATAATAAACAGTTCCATTTTTAACTGGAATTATCATTAATATGAGGTTTCTAGTATTGAATGTTAAATGATTTTTTAAAAATTCTCCATGTTTTACCAATTCTCACTAAAATATTATGGAAGAAATTAAAGTCAGTTGGTTAACACTGAGAAAAACTGAAATATTTAATAATGTATTGCTGACAATCAGTGCTATCTTTAAACACAGTTTGGTTTATGCTATGTTTTATTGCTGTTTAATCACATTTTACTATGTTTGAGCACAGTTTTGGTTAATATAAAAATCTAGACAACATTCCAAACAAACGTAACTTCAAATAAGAAAATAAATTCTTTGGAATTTTTAAAATTATAATTCATGTATCTCCATAACAATCAAAATGAGCAAACTCTGACTGAAAAAAAAAAAAAACTAGTTTCTCTTTTCCTGCAGTGCGGGCGTTGGAAGGACTGGTGTTTTCATTGCTCTGGACCACCTAACCCAACACATAAATGACCACGATTTTGTGGATATATATGGACTTGTAGCTGAACTGAGAAGTGAAAGAATGTGTATGGTGCAGAACCTGGTAAGATGTCGAAGCCTGTACTCATTCCTCAGTGTCCATTCTAGACTTTTTTGTGCAGGAGGATACTGGTAGGGATACTACAGCTGTACATACACAGCAGGTAGTTTTTCCTACATTATAAATCTTTGGAGCAGGTCTTAACAAAAGACAGTGGGTGGAGATTACTTGAGAAATAACATCACCTTGGACTGGGGAGATACCTTGGCAGTATAAGCATCTGCCTGGAAAGCAAAAGGTTCTGAGTGTGATGCCTGGTACCACATGTTGTGCAAGCCATGGAACCATGGGTGTGTCATGCCAGCCCTAGGACCAGGCGTGGTGGTGCACACCTCTAATCTTAGCACTGGGAAGGCTAAAACAGGAGCATCACTGAGTCTATGTTGTATAGTGAGATTTTGTACAAAAAAAAAAGGAAAAGAAAAAAATAACATAATATTTAACTACTATTAAGTATTTAAAGAGACTCTTCATCCTATTTTGTCTGTACTTGTAGACATATAGAAAATAATTCATGAAATTGATTTGTATTAATCACTTAGCAAATTTTTTTTGGTGGAACTGGGGATTGAACTCATGGCCTTGCACTTGCCAGGGAAGCACTTATTCTATTGAGCCATCTCCCCAGCCCCCTCACTTAGCAAATTTGAGTGACGTAGAAAACAAATTCTATGGAATACAATTCTAGGTGATAGTTCCAGTTCCAGTTGCTGTTACTTTTGTCCCTTAGGAATAGCTCATCACCATGGTGCATAGCTGGTTACTGTGATGCATACTGCAAGAGTCAAACCCCACTTCACAAGCCATTCTGCCTCTATACTTCCTGCTTGCTTAGCCCATAGAAGGCACAGACCACCAGAGATCAGGGCCTGATATTTTGGGGATGATCACAATCAGTGCCCATTCGACATTAAATATGCCATAGCATCTGGTGTGTTGGTTGGGAAAACTACCCATGCTGACTTCTTTGGTCTCTGGTCGTGTTTCTTGTGGTTGGAGCAAGGACAGGAAGGTGTGTCCTGGGGATTTCTTGAGTCCCCTCACAGGTTAGAAGAAGAATCTCAGCTCCCTGCTGAATGGCTCATATGGGACCCAAGAGGAATGAGGACCCATTCTTTCAGTCAGTCAGTCAGTCTTTCTACCTGCCTCCTTGATACTAGTAAGACTACCAGGGACACCCCATTTAGTCTGTCTGCTCAGCTGGAACAGAAGGAGAGTCTAACCAATTCTTGTTAGAAAAGGGGACTGGCATGTTTAACCTCTTGAGTGTTTGTTGAATGAATATGTAGTGAACAGAATGGACAGGAATGAGCAATAGGCTGCTCTGTCTGTGCACCAAGACCGAGAAGCACCAGTTGCAGTTCCCTAGTAATCAACATATGGCGTAACAGAGGCCTCCCACCCTCCTTAGCTAAGTTGTGCGGAAGTCCCTGAGAGGGGTGTGACCAGGCACTAGAATCAGCTCTCTCTCTCTCTCTCTCTCTCTCTCTCTCTCTCTCTCTTTCTCTCTCTCTGAGGGACACTCATCCTTTGTCTGTTGTTCCATCACTCAAAGTATACAACACACACACATAGGAAGTGATGGGAACTACTTAGTCAAAACCCACAGTCCATGACTTTAAGAAAAAGGACTTTCTGAGATTACAGAGTTAAAAATGAAACAAATGGCTGAAAAAAAACCCCAAAGGCCAAAAGACACCCATTCTTTCTGAGAACTCTGCCTTGGCACCCTTGTCAGCCACTGCATCTGCTGCCAACAGTTATGCCCCTACATTCTCGAGTCAGCTGAACCAGTTCCAGTTCAATCAGTCATCACCTGCATTCAGTCAGAGGCTCCTACCCCAGACACACCTATCCTGGTCATATGGGTCATCTAACACCCGTCCAGGATGACTGTCAGCAATGCCTTCTGAGTTCCACATTTTAACTGGGAAAAATCAGACTGTCAGCCCTTTCAAATGAATTGTCATGACCTTTTCAGAAGATCACCCTCCCTAAAAAGAATCCAGTAAAGTGCTTACTGGAGACATTAAAAAGAAAAGACAAAAAGCTCATCAACCACTGCTAATGAGAAACCTGATGAAAGAGAAGCACCTAGTATCTGCAGGAAAATCCAGCCTGATAGATGATGGTATTATCTGGCTATACGTTACAAGAGCTATAGACACAAAAATGAATGTCCCTTCCATCCAAGAGACACAGGAAAACCTTACTATGCAGGCCCACTTCAGCCTAAACAGGCCTGGATGGAGAAGACAGCCTGAGTGCTATCAAATTGGGCCCCCAAGAGTCTGTAATAATTGCAAAAATGGGGGGTAAATCTGTAACTTTTGTGGTAGACAATAGAACAGAACCGTCTGCCTTCAAAAGTTCCTGTGGTCAAAAAGTTGCTATCATTGGGACTGCTGTGACTCTTGGCCCAATTTTTCCAGGCACAGATTTATAGCCTGGGAGGATATCTAGTCAAATATAAATTCCTGTATAAGCCAGTCCTCATACTGCTTCTGGAAAGAGAACTTTTCAAATTAGAAGCAACCATCTCCTTTGTACCACGCCAGTCAGTTGCCCTCTCACTTAGCCCTGCACTTTCAACTTTGACTGTTCCCCTAGAGGAAGAGGACACCTGCATCAGCCTGAGACAGATGACCGCAATTCTGAAGCTCTGAAAACCCTCCTCATAGAGATGTGAACTAAGGACTTGCCTCCAGGCCTGATTACCAAAATGCCAGTCCAATGAGACCTCTCCCGATTGCTGTCAGATGTCACAGGAAGCACAAACAGGCATCCAGGCACATATCAGCCTGATAGATTGTTTATCACCTTGGGCAAGATCTCCATGCCTGCCATCACCTAGTATTCTGTGATTCCAACCCAGACACCCTTTTGGCACTGTTACTCAATTGCCACAAGTGTTTAGGAACTCTCCCACTATTTGGGGGAGAGGCACTAGCAACAGATTTGGCATTGGGACAGCCTGTTTCTGTATTCCTTCCAGCCTCATCACAGTCCCCTGAAAAAAAAATGAGGACTCCAAACTATAAAATGTTTATAGACAAACTGCTAAAGTATACCTCTTCTGCCTATAAAGCCAGTTGAAGATCTCTGAGCTGCCAATGCTACCACAATTGCCCTCCATACACATTGCCTCGGTCTTCTGCCACCCACAGCCTGCTGGTACACCTGCCTGGACCTAAAATTGCCTTATTTTGCCCTCTGTTCGCTCCTGTGAGCCAGTGCCCTCTTCATCTTTAAATGGAAAGAGCTAGTTCTAGACTGAAAAGTCAACTGACCTGGATTCAACCTCCCAGAGGTTCAAAATTTATTTATCCTCTCTGGAGAAGATCACTGTATTTCTGGTTAATGACACCCAAGCTACCTGCTAAAAAGACACAAAAACTCTGCTGAAACTGGTTACAAAAAAGAAACTGAACATTTCTTAGAGCTGCTGGCTTCTGTAGAATCTAGACCCTCAAGGTCATAAAAACAGTAATGCTCCCTCAGAATGTCAGCCTCTGGGAGTGCCCAGTGGCTATCTGTGCAAATACTTGGATCCAGCCTTTAAAGGCTGCCACACTCTCCCTTTATCTTTACATTCTGCTAGCCATTGCCCTTCTGATCAAGAAAGCTCACAAGCTTACCTTAGTCCAAGACCTAACTGTTCAGGTGCTATGTGCTATGCAGGACCTTCTGAATACTTGTGGACCACTCAGTCCTGCCACATATTTGCCCACCAAGCTGAGCTCACTAGACCTTGACTGAAATATAAACCCCCTGACAGATGCTGAGTATACCCTGTCTATGGTTGGAGGGAGCTCTGTTACCCCAGGCTATATGTGCTGTGGTTACCTTGAGTAACATTATTTTGGTCCAAGATCTCCTGCTTCTACTTTCTGTTGCTGTTTAGAAACCGGCTACTAATGAAAAATAATCCAGTCCAGAGGCCTAAGCTCCCTTCAGGGATCCACCTTACTGAAACAGCAACCCCAGTCACAAGACCTCCCTCTATTCTACGTTCTGCAAGCTCAAGCTTTTGTGCCAGCTCTTGTATCTCTGCAAACATCTCAGGCTCCAGTGTCTATGTGACTGGCCCCGAGCTCCTATTCTCCATCTGTACTGACAATAGAAATTTATAGGGTCCTGCATGAGGGCCTACTTTTGACCACTGGCAGTGACAGTGGGCCTGCATTTGTAGTAGAGGTAACCATATACAGTATATAGGCCATAAGATCTAATAAGCTTTAAAAAAGAGAAAGAAAAACATATCCCTACAGAAACAGCTTAGAACTAGTCCCACAATAATTTAATTAAAAGACCAGCTGATCTTGTAGGTACTTGCAGGCATTCTTGCATACCCATATAACCAAGGTACATATTAATGACTTCTACCAATTTCCAAAATCCAGCTTTAGATCTACCATTTCAGAGTGAAAATAGCCCATGCACATGATTGCTGAAGAACTTACCCGGACTAGATAGTTCACTAGCTCACTCAAAAGGGACAGCACGGTCAGAGCCCTGCTCTGGTCACTCCAAATGCTGAACAGTCCACATAGGGCTGAAGCTGGAGAACACTCATTCATAGAGTTGCTCCATAAGTATCTCCCTTGCTACTGACCCTATTCATTGCTTCCTTTTCCCCTGATAACTGTTGTTTTGCCCTTAAACCCTATGGATGGTTGCCCCAAAAGAATAGAACACTTGACCAAGATTTGATGAATGTCCAAGTCATGTTGGCCATGCACCTAGAACAGATTAACTCCCTCAGCACCTTGCCAAAGTAATAGTAAGACACAGCCACTAAAGAGAAAATATGACTCTTCCTATAAACAACTTAGGATGAGACAACTGTCTTATCTTTGTAATAAGTCAGTCTTGGCTAGGGTCTGTCCTGGGATCACTAACAACCCTAATGTTGCTGCTTATAGTCGGGCCTTGTCTCACAAGATCACGTGTAATATGCCCAGCGAATATTTGCTGCTGAAACAAAAAGAGAAGGAGGTTATGCAACAACATCAAGGACAGCAACGTGTAGTACAAAACCCACGATTGAATGCTTCTCATCTTGGTCCTTAAAATGTGTACCATATCTAATGTCTTATCAAGTATTGTACTCTCTTTGAAATAAGTAAAAACAAATAAAAAGGCAAGGAAAAAAATTTAAGATTTCTTGAAAGCAAGCACCAATATTCAATTATTTCCTAAACCCTGCATAATTATATCAATCCATCTCAACAACAGATTTGATGATAAAAATAGATAATATAACAGTTATTGTTAATTAGTTACACTAGTTTTGAAAATCTGTAAATATGCATCATTGCATGTTACCCTGTTTCTGTCTTTCTATATTTGCTCTTTGCTTCTGTTTTTACTCTTCAAAATAAAATGAAACGAAAGTTTAAAAAAGAGGGGGAGAAATGTAGCAAAAGATGACCACCCCCACCCCACCCCCTCAGCCAGTGTACTTGTTTGTAAGCTCCCTGGGGAATAGTTTGCATTATTGTTCATTTTACTTTTATTTCTTAGAAATAACTGGTTACTATGATGCATAGCTGATCATTGTGACACATACAGTAAGAACCAATCCCCAATTCACAAGACATTCTGTCTCTATTTCCTGCTTGCTTCTCCCATAGAAGCCCTAGACCAACATAGATCAGGAATTGATAGTTTGGGAATAATCCCGATTAGTGAGTGTCCAACATTAAACAAATCTGACTCTCAATGCTGGGTGAATTTATAGGGTTTCTGTTTGCTGTAGCATACCAAGAAGGTAAAAGACACTCCAAAAAATATTTTAAAATGTCAGAGTCAAAATTCAGACTCTGCCATATTTAGCTATAGCATGAAAAATGTTCTCATCAGTATTTTGGTTTTAACTTTGCATATAATATAAGTATTGAGATTTTCTTGCAGTAAATGCAAGGGTCTGCTGCAGCTTTACTTTCCAGACTGTACTCTAAAGCAATAAGTGGCATCAGTACTGTTAAAGTATTAGGAAACAAGGTGCTTTGCCTAAAATAGGTGTGAGATAGAAATTAAACTGTTTATAAGGGCAGAACTTCTCAGGGTCTTTATCTAGCGTGGTTTGAAAACTACAAATACCAAATATTTCCCTTCAGAGCAGCATTTTCCAAACTTATATGACAGTGGAACCCTTTGATCCTTTTGTACTACAGCCTTGTAGTGCCAGTATCATGGGATAATAGGGCTTTTAGAAGGAAGCTGCTCCAGGCCAGAGATATCATACTCAAAATCTTTTAAGTATTCAATTTAAATGGAAAAACATAAAATCAAATAGGCAGCATTTTGAAAACATTGCTAATTGTTGTGGCTTCATGTCATCATTAGGTATTTCCAAAAAGAAATACGTAGAGATGCCTTTTATTTTAATAGTAGTTTTAAAATACATATTTGAACCTGTGTACATACTTAATATATTTTTGATAATATTTTAAAAAGCATATACATGTTTTTAAAATGATCTAGTTTTTTTAATACCTTATTACATTGTTATTTTTGCATCATAATCTAGCAATAGGAAGATTCTTCTGGAACTAAGAGGACTGTCAGACTGTCAGGTGGAAATTTCTTATCATTCATTGGGGCTTGCCCGGTACATGTTAATATCAATCTGTAATGTCTGTAAGAATCTTTTACAGCCATTTCAGTTCTGTGACAATTAGGTAAAACTAGGCAATAGAATCTATCTCATTTCCCAAAGGTTGAAAGGAAGCAAGGCAGTCAAAAATCACTCTTCCTTACTGTCACTTCAGAAGTGGAATATGACATGTGATCAGGCTGCTTCGTGGCTGTGAAACCTGTGTGGCTTCTTCACAGGGACTTGTTTGGGATATAATGTTTTCTTTCCTGGCTTACAATTTCTGAGGAGTGGACTTAACATTTATATTTTAGAGTGGGCCCTGAAAATCATGTGTGCAGGAGTTTTATGGGGGCTTTCCTATCAACCCAACTGTAACTGTAATTAAAATCCAATATTCTTCTGATTTTTAGTTAAAAAATAAAGATGCAAAGAAATCTAACATAGAACAGGGAGTGGGACTGTTTATTTCTAGTGTCTGAAATCTTCGAATAATAAAGGGGGAAGTAAATTTGTCACGTGCTGCAGCTTTGTGGAAATTAACTGAGTCAGCAGCATGTTCAAGAATGCCTACGAATGTACCCACCGGAGTGCTCAATAGCTGTTATAAATTTCATAAGTTATGACGGTTTCACCAGCCAGAGCAGAATTTCCAGGGCTGAGAAAGGAAATGGAAAGAAAAAGGATTTCAAAGTCAGAGACCGAGTTCAGAGTCCAACTGTGCTGATTGTTGGCTCTGAGACATTTTTAACCTTTCTGGGCTATTTCTCTTTTGTGAGATGGCACAACTTTCATAAGTTTGTTGTCAGTAGTAAATAAAAGAAAGCATCTCAGAGGCCATACATAAGTCAGCGTGAAGTAAGCATTTTGCCGGGTTCCCCACTTACTGAAAAGCAGGTGCTTCAAAGGTCCTTTTTATCTATCCGAATTCTCAAAAGTTATGTTCTCACTACCTTTTTCTTTGTCATGAAAAAGAGAAAAGTAGCTCCAGTCTTTACAAGCCACCATTGTTTTGCACAAAGGTTGTTTCCTATTTTCTGCTGCTGTATTAGGGCATGTTTTTAGTTTCCCTGAAAAATGCTCAGGCCTGGGCACACACTGCAGCAGTCACAGGCAGGGCGGAGGAGGCAGGACCTTCAGCAGTGTGCCACTAATCGGCCCAGGGGGCACAGCCCCCACCCAGGAGAGAGCTTTGCTGTAGCTTTCAATTAGAAAAAGAAGTCTGGACTTTTTAAAGTTCTTTTTGAAAGAATGCTCTGCAGGATGAAAACATCCTGAAATTATATTGATGTGTTGAATAAAGACGGATCTGGATCAGTTCCTTTCCTATTCCGTATCCCCTGGAAATTGATTGGAGTGGACTCATTTATGGTGGGCATAAAAGAAAAGTATCGTAGTTCGGGTGCCTGGCTTCTTTAAACATACATACATATTAAATCTTACAATATAAGTTTTTAGGGGCGGTGAGAAAATTGTGCATTGAAAGCACTTAATTCTTTAGTTTGCCTATCTAGGGTAGAAGTGGGCTGTTTGTGACTCTGCATAGCCTCCTTGGCAATGATACAGGTTGGCAGAGGGACTTGGCAGCCTTGGGGCTGTCTTGTACGGCTCAGCTTGCGCTGCTGGCAGAGTTCATGCGATCATTCTTTCCAGTGGAGAAGATGAGATCTGGGAAGTCAGAAGCTTCATATATCAAGTATGACTTCAAATTCACATGTGCTTTTAAAAAATATGAGAATTCATAAATTTAAAGGATTTTCAAAGATACCGTGCTGTTTCAGTATGTTTCTATCAGTGACGTTGTTTGCCGTGCAATACGTATTTGAAAATACTCTCAGAATTACCATTAGAAGTGACTTGCTAGCAATTTCAGTAGAATAATTACCACTTTATACCACTTCATCTCTTACCAAAATTGAATCCTGTAACTTGATCATCCACCTCACTTACAAAATTTGACTCCTAATGACTTTTGGATGGTCTCCAAGTTACATCTGCCCTTAAATAGTAAAGATTGGCAAGCAGTGAGAATTGTATTGGACCAAATCAACAAACATTCATTATGAAACTAGTATGTTCAGAGAGTATCATAGGCCATGAGATACAGCAGTAAATATGATTAAGTTCTACTGTTAGACAGCTGACATTCCAGTAATGAGATGTTAGAGAAAATGTTCCATGATCCAGGAAGAAATAGGTATTGATAATGATGCCAGTAATTTCTAAAAACAATTTCAATAGAGTTTGAAGAAAGGATTTGAGGTATTATTGCAATATATGAGAACATAACCTCTTCAAATGATCACTTTAAATGATGTTCTATTTGGATATATATATATCCAAAATTATATATATATATATCCAAAATTATATATATATATATATCCAAAATTATATATATATATAAATATAATTTTTTAAAAGTGAAGTGTGTTTCCTGTATGCAAATAACAATTATTTAAGATATACCTTTCTCTTTAGCCTTAAATCACTGAAAAGTGAAAATTCATAAATGCAAGTAATTATTGAATTATGTTGGACTTAGAAGAATTAAAACATAAAAGAACCCAGATAGTGCGAAATTTACCCTAAACATTCAAATGAAATGTTTCAACTCTTTGTCCGGCACCTAGATGTTTGGAAACTTCCCCAGACAGCTGCTTTTTATTTAAAGATTGTGAACAGATACTTGGTAATAATTAAGCCAAAGTCTAGTTGCTTAACAGAATTTTTAAATATATTTAAATGTGCTCACTTTCAGATTTCAAAAATATATAGGATCTGTATTCTAAATAGAAAAATAATTGTGACAGAAATTACCTGTGAAAATAAAAAGGAAGCCCCTGCATAAATTAAGTAACAAGATTTGCCACATTTTATGATTACAGCAAGAAAGATCATATTAGCACTTGCTGTTTAATGACAGGTATTTTTAAAAACTTGGAAGTTACAAGAAGCCACGGGAACTTAGGCAACATTACTTTTGAAAGGACAGGCATCTTTAATGTACTATGGTAAATTTTGTCTCTGATGTAGCTACTTCACATTTGTTGAATTCAATACTGCTCTTCGGTGTAACAGTATATCTCTCTGTATAAGAAAAATCCCTATCCTGCCATTTGTTTAACTGTACCTCCTTTGATATCTAGGCGCAGTATATCTTCTTACACCAGTGCATTCTGGACCTCTTGTCAAATAAAGGGAATAATCAGCCCATCTGCTTTGTTAACTATTCCACCCTGCAGAAGATGGACTCTCTGGATGCCATGGAAGGTAAACAGAGAAAATATGCGCTCAATGCCTTGATTTACTACCTGGAGCACGAGGATTAGTTTCCTAATAATCCTAAGTTTAAAATGTTATATAAGCAAGTTTAATGTACACATAATTTTTAAAAAATTCTGTCTAATCTAAATTGGGATGAAAGCCTTTCCATGTGGATTGTATTTTTGATGGGAAACACCTAAGTCTTTTGAATTGTTACCTTTGGTACCCTCTGTGACGTGTTATTTTATATTATAGGTGATGTTGAACTTGAATGGGAAGAGACCACCATGTAAATATGCAGACCAAAGATTACAACTGGAAGATATTTTCAAATTCCAGGGGCCAAAGTTACTCCCTCATGCTTCGGAATTGAAACATGCAATTTTAAAGAAATAGTTACGCTTCCCTCACTGTGCCTTATTAAATGGATTGAGTATTTTATGAACAGTTTTAGGAAACCGCTAATGCAGGATAGTTACCTGTTTTATACATAATGAATCTTACACACTTAAAAATGTTTAAGAAAATATCCCCCATAGGTTTTGGAGATTGTCTGTATTTTGGAATAAGCCAAATATGAAATTATTATTATATTAGTAGTAATGCTCCAGTGTGGGTTGTCCCTGTGTATCAGATTTAATTTTGAACAAAAGCTGTAAATGTTGATCCAGTAGTGTTATTTTGGCCTCTGGGGTGTTGACGTTTCTCGTGGAAGACTTCCAGGACTGTCATAATGATCTGTACTTCCATGTATGCCCCTGTGTTTTCAGTCCTGTGTTTTATGAGCTCTGAGATATCATCTCATGATCCTGAACAGCTGAACAGTAACCCCCTGGCACTGCAGGGATTACTTAGCCTTCATACAGCACACAGTAGCTCTTGAGGGGAACTTAGGGCTATTTCCATTGCATTGTGATTCTCAGTTTTAAAAAGGAAAACTAAAAGTAGAAGTGTACATACGAAGTTAGAGACTTTCTAACCTGCCTGAGTTTATAAACTGTTGGGCACAAGTTGTACCACTGTATTGTATATTTAAATGCATACTTAGATGTATTAGAATATTTGTTATGTTTATATTCAACCTAATGTTAATAATTTTGAAGAGTTTTTTCAGACATGTATGAAAAACAGTAATAAAATCATGTAGTGCGTTGCATGCTATAACCTAATGATGTGCTACTGCGGTGCCAACGGAGCCTTCTGAAAAGATTATGCTAGGTGGCCCTTATTTCTTTCCCAAGGGCAATTGTGGAGGAGGATTTGGTCGAACAGAAAACAATGAAATTAAGTGTTGTAGTAAATTAGAGATTTTTTAAAAATAAAATCTTTCAGCCTTCATTTTATTAGATATGAATAGTGTCCTAAATGTGTTAAGCTCTATGAAATTATTTTACCATAGATTTCAATTAAAGGCATGAAAATGAATGGAATCAATTGTATTTCTTCTGTAATAAGAGTTGTTTCTTGTTTTTATTTCTGCTGGCATATACATTTAGAATTTTTTAAAGAGAGTACAAAGTAGTGTTAAAATGGAAAAATTATAAATGATGCAGAATTTCACTAAAAATATGAATTTCACAGTATTTGTTGTATTCAATAGTGCTGTCTTCAAATTAGTTGTTGATGCTACCAGATATATACATATAAAATTGGGAGAAGAAAGACAATACATATATATATATATATATATATATATATATATATATATGAAAGTAAGACTAGAGAAAAAGGAAAAACAATTGAAAAAAGACAAAACTAGTTAAGGGTTAACTTCTCTTTTCCATAGACCAGCAGAATCCACAGTACAGTTGTCCAAATCATTCTGCTGGCATACATAGATATATCTCTTTACCCACTCACTCTACATTTTTAATGTGATGGTAAATAAAGCTGAATTTTAATGAATTTAGCTACTTTGCACTGTGATTTCTGAGGTATTTTTTAAATATAAATATGATTTTGCAAGACACATAAGATATAATTGATAATCATATTAATTATATTACATATATCAAATAATATTTTATATATAAGCAATGATATAATGTAACTTGTATCATATAAATAATTAAGACATAGTCACTTTCCCAGGCATCCACAAAGAGGAAATACTTTCAATACGGGATCACTATCCAAGAAATCAAACCCTTTATCTCATGAACAGCCTGTAGAAAAGTGTAAATTTGCATTTTAATTATTCATAGCAAGACAGTGTAAATAAACACAGTTCACTACTGTCCTGACAAACAAGTTTACTCTTAGAGTTACTATCTTATAGAAAGTTAAAGAAAAATTATAAGAAAGCTACAAGATTCAAGTTGAAGTAAAGCTTTCGTTTTTTTCTGTCAGTCATTGAAAATGTTTCACAAACTGGTATGGACACACTATGGGTTTTTTTTTCATGAAAGACAAAAAACAGTGGAAAGCATTGATTAGGCTTGCTTTTTAATATGTTAAATGATGAAGAGAAACACTAGTTCAATGTACAGGGTAGGCCATGTTCTATAATATCTGTATAAATCAGATACTCATGTAGAAAATAGATAGGTCACATCTATATGTGTATTAATATTTGTAAAATGAAGTACTAGCATTAGTTCTTTTTAAGGCAATTCTTATTCAATTTTAATTTTTACATGAATCACCTGAGAACTGTGTTGAAATAAAGATTCTACTTCAGTACGAGTAAGATAGTCCTAAGAATCATTTCTAGCAGTAATTAAGTTCAATTACTGTCTGCTCTCAGGCCATATATCAAGTAATATATAGATTCTCTGAAAGACAACAGACAGGATCAGAATAAAAAACCTGACTTTATGAACAGAATATGGCTAATAATATATACATAGTGTAAGTACACATCACTTACTAACTATATCAAGGAAACATAGGAAACAGAAATTGAATTGAAATTGACACATTAATGATAACTACATTTTCTCCTAATTATATTGTGAAATAGCCAATGTCTATACAAGTTCTGTATGTTGTTTGCTGCATGCAAATTAAAATAACAAGAACATCTACAACATTTTTAGAACTGATTTGTGAAAATTTGTTAAAGCACATGTACAGTAAATGAGCAGTATGTGTTGCGTGTGAATCTGACACTGGAGCTTCTCCGAACAGTATTTCGGAGATGAGAGCAGCTGTAGGTATCGCTTCTGCTTTCATCTTTCATTTAAATGCATAAATTTCATTCATTTTAAAGGTAATTGTGAAAGTTCTTGTCAAAATAAAACCAAGTTAGTTAATCCTTAACCTCTTCTCCAAGGAGATGGTGGTTCGCTCACCACATAAGGTACACAACACTAGACTTCTAAAATGGAATCTAAGTTGTGCAAAGTATTCCATGCATTATTGTGATAGCCACGTCTATTTTCATGGGCATCAACTTTGGAAAACTCAGTGTAAATTTTTCATGAGACCAGGGGCAAAAAATGATCTGGAATTCTCAACTGAGTGATATTAAAAGGTAAAAATATGAAAAAGTTTATTCAATCTAAGCAAAACCACTTGTCTTCCAAGGAATGATGATATTGTACAGTAAACAATCTCAAATGTGAATTGCCTTTCCATGTAAAATCAGGGTTTTTCCACCAACTCGAGTCACTCTGAGGAACAAATTTCATCACACATATGAAATATTTTTAAACTACAATGAACGTAATCAAGTAAAAATAGTCTTTTACCAAGACTGACAAATATATAATAATTATCAATAAGGTAATGGATCCTATTGTAGGATTGTGCTGTTCTTGGGGATGTCAGTGCCTTGTTTGGATATCTGTTATACATGGAAAGACAAAAGAGAAAGTGATTGTAGATATATGGATTTCAGCTAAGTGAGATTGTTGATAATTTTTATTAAATGAACAATTAAGCACATGCTCAAAGAATGCTTGGATTAAATTGAATATGAGCACAAATAATATAAGAGACCAAGAAAATTTTCATTTTAGGTAACTCAACTGGACATTTTCAATCTGTGGTTCTAATATCATCCATTGAAAAAAAAAACTAATTCAATACAATGTAATAAAATGCATTACTCTCCTCTTTGATAAGATTTCCTAAAGGCACAAACTTAAGTTTAATAATCACTGAAAGTTTCTTAGATAGGAAAATTATTCTAATAAATTACAGATTTTTTTTTGCTTTTACATTCATAATACCATTTAAGCCTTACAAAACCTTTTAAAATATGGACAGTCCTAAATTAGATATAGGATAACAAAGGATAAGCTCATGGAAGCTTAATTTCTCTACCCCCCAAACCACATTTAGTAAGGATGATAGTAAAACTGAGTTTGTTATAAAAAAAAATCTTTATATAGTACTTTGCAGATATTTCCATAAATCTTGCCAGCAACACACTTTGTATCCATGTGAAATGTACATTGTGAAAAGGATCATAATCACTGTGTATCTAACATGATCATTGTGTTTAGTCAGACTTTCTTTCTATTGCATGAAAATAAGGTAGAAAGTGTATTAATGAACATGTAATACTTTTGTCAAAATATGAAGCTGAAGGAAGAAGCACAAAATTTATAATTATAAAGACAGCAAATCCTTCCAAATTGATTTGCAATAAGTACAATTGGTTTCTAAATTCTAAACTTTCAAAGATTCTTTATTGACATATCAATGAGACACACCTGCAGGGGAGATGGCTCAATAGAATAAGTGCTTTCCTGGTGAGCTCAAGGGTCTGAGTTCAATCCCCAGTTCTGCAAAAAGAAAAAAGAAAGCAGTTGGCCTTTGAGCTGGGGAGATGGCTCAGTAGAATAAGTACTTGCCAGGCAAGGGCCTGAGTTCAATCCCTGGTTCCACAAAAAAAAAAAAAAAAAAAAAAGACACCTGACACTCAGTATAAACCCTACAGAGGCCTCAGTAAATGAGATTACCTTAATAAAATGTTAAAATAAGGTGTTAAACATAAACTTAAAATATATAATATTGAAAAAATAAACCACAATCTTTTGAATCGTTAAGCACCCAAATTATGTTTCATATTGTCATATTCATAATACCCAGTATCTAGCTACATATAACCAGACATAATAAAAGAGCAAAAAGGGTTGTAATCCATAAGCAGAAGGATGACTCATTAATAAAAACTAATGTCTAAAAGTGATTGAATTAGTAGAAAAGAACTTTTAACATAGCTATTAAAATATGTTGAGAAAAGAAAATACAAAGTTGATAGACAGTAAGATTAGCAACTACTCTTTGGGCTATGAAATCAGAAGTTATATGTACTTACATTTTAAAGAACATTCATGAATTATGTATTATTTGTATAATACAGATTATTATAACTTTAATTTCTGTAATTAAAAATTATTTTCTTTATTGGAAATTATCATGCTGGGGAGATAGCTCCGTGACATAAGCACTTGCCTGGCAAGCACAAGGTCCTGAGTTTGATTCTCAGTACCAAAAAATAAGTAAACAAATGAAAATAAAATAAAATGAATATACATTTGGGAAGAATTTTACAAAAATTAATTTAGTATTATTAAATAGGCATTATTAGTTACCTTTTAAAGTTGAGTAAACCAAAGTCAAAAGAAAGTATATAGTCTACCAAAACATATATTAAGTAAATCGAAGACCCTAACCTTGAATTTATGAAGTCTGGCTTTTGATCTGTAGTGTTTGCCACTGTTCCCTTTCATATTGAGAAGAGAGCACAAGATGCATGATACACCCATGATACTACTTGCCTGGACTTAGTATAGACACAGGCACTCTACTCCCATTCTCAAATACAGATGCTTTTGGAGCTGTCTATATTAGATTATTTTCTTAATATTAAATTACTTGTTTCATATGGTCAGTGATAGTGTGATAATGCTAGCCTTTATGTACAGGTACTTATTCCAGTATTCTTTCTGCTAATTTCATAGTCTTATAACTTTCTGTACATTTTCCCCAGATTGATGCTCCTGTTCCTGGGCTCTGATGATTCTACCCCTCCTTTTAGTAGCCTTCATTGTCATTGTATTTAGTTCGTATTTTTAAAAATGCCTTTCCCCCATGTTTTATCTCTTTTTCTTTTCCATATAGAAGCCAAGTATCTTCTGGAATGTGAAGGTTGGTCAGTGGGTATAGAGTCCTATTTAAGAGCCAATTCTATTTTTTTTTCTGTCTAAAACATTCCCAATGCTATGAACTGGCTGATGTATTTCTCTCCTTAACTAATGTCTTCCCTAGTACCTGCCTGAAGGTATTTATATATGTACATCTGTTGGCATTTTTCATTTACCAGTCTTCATTTTCTTGTTTCTTGTTAGCAAGGAATCAAAGTTTTTTTAATGATTTTATCTAGATTCTTTTAGCATAATTTCTTACAAATGAAACTCAAATATGTTCAATTGAGAGTTCACTTTAGCAAAAGTAAAATAATGCGTCTTTATGATAATACGTTTTCCTACCAATACTCACATGCTAAAGTAAAAATCTCTTCAATCAGAGAGTAAACAAACAACTCTGGATCAAATATAAATGAACATTGGAGAAGAGGGAAAACTGGTACATATTAAGATGTCATTTGTTCAAGATGACCAGTGATCCTGAATGAAACCAATGTTTTTAATATTTTGAAAATATTCAAAAAGAATTTAAGCAAATGCAGGTGAAAAAAATGAAATTATATACAGTAGGGCAATTTATTAAAGATAGTTCAACTATAATCAGTTTTTAGTCTCTTTGACAAATTCCGTTTTTCACAGAAATCAGCATGCAGGTACACTGATAGCTTGTACTCTTCTGTGGGCACACACACACACACGTGCACGCGTGCGCGCGCACACACACACACAAACACACACACTTCCCTTAATATGAACACCTTCCTTCAAAATATAAAAGCTTGGGAGCATTTGTTGAAGTGTACCATATTTCATAAACCACTTGATAGAATAAAAATAAACACAATAGTCCACATTCCTGTGGCTTTAGGAAAACTTCTTTCTCTTTTAATCCCACTATGCTTACAGTTTTAAGGAGATAGAATGGGTTTAGCATATTTTCTAAGAGATTCCATCAAAAGTAATTGGATTCAAAAGGTAGAGAGAGGCAGTCCCAAGATGCCCTCAGAGGCAGGCAGGTCTGGATCAGCTGCTGACACGCCCACACAAGGAGGCAGAAGCCAGGCCCCAAGACCACAGTAACGGGCAGCAGGTGTCAAACCAGGCTAGCAGGGCATGGAGAGTGGGCTGGGAAGAGGCAGTACAGGGTAACAGGCAGGTGGAGCAAGGTTCCAGGGAATCTTGGAACCAGCTCCATGCAGACGCGAACCAAGCCAATTGACTGGGCAGCAGAGATGCTGAGTGTGGGTTAGGTAAGGCAAACTGTAAGGAAAAATGTTTTATATGCTTTTTACTGGACTGTGCAGTATTTTTTTTTTTTTTACTGAAAAAGATCCAACCTCACCAAACAAAATCTGCACTTGACTTTTGCATGGCATGCCACATAACCTAGCAGTAGGTATTCTAGGGATGTAGGGATCGTTTGTACCCTAGGTCTCATAGTTTGCATAATATAAGGCAGGTGATCATACATCAAGATAGCAAAGAAAATGCAACCATGTAAACAGCTAAGGCAAAAACAAACAAGCAAGCAGAAGCTCACAGTTCAAGACATTTAAAAAATTTTTTCTCATTAACTTTATCGAAAATCAATAATTATACAGCATATTAAAAATTGTAGACTAATATTGAAATGTGAAAGATATAAGATGTAGACAGAGTGAATTTTAGAGCAATATTTCTGAAATGAATACATACCATGAGATTAATAATATATGGCACATTATAAATAAATTACTTAGAAACTTAAATGACTATAATACTCAAAATTGTCCAAAATAAAAATGAAGAAGAAAGATTTTAAAGATCAGTCATATAATAGTTCACTCTGTGACAAATTCAAGAAACTTATATTCATATAATTAGAATTCTCAAAATAGAAATGAGTAGGCAATAAAAAATTTAAAGATTTAAAATTACGAATTTAGTTTAAATTATAGCACAACATTTCCAAGAAAAATTAACGTTTTGCACAAGGAATTTGAATGAGGGGCCGGGGAGATGGCTCAGTGGAATAAGCACTTCCCTGGCAAGTGCAAGAGCCTGAGTTCAATCCCCAGTTCTGAAAAAAAAAAAAGTTTGAATGAAATTATACCAAGATACACAAAAATGAAATTGTCCAAAATTAATTGTAAGGAAAAAAATCATTAAAGCATATACATAAAAATATTAGCAATGGAAGAACAAAATTAAGTAGCATCTTATTCAATATTAGAAAAAAAAGGACCAAGTGTGTAAGAAACTAGACCAAGTAAAGGACTGAAAGAAAAGAAAAGATCTGTCCTCATTGAATTTTATGATTTGCAAACATACCTTTGAAAACTAAAAGTAAAATATTTTCCAGTCATTCAAACTCCAAATATTCTAATAACTCCAGATGTAGCATATAGGAAATAACAGGGCTAGGAAGATAGCTCAGTAGAGTACATTATATACTGAGATAGGTGGCAAGAATAAGTGCCTGCCTGGCATGCTCAGGGTCCTGAGTTCAATCCCTGGTACCGCAAAAAAAGAAAAAGAAACAAAATAACAAAGAGCATAATCCATGAGGTAAGAAGAGTTGCTGTAGGATCCTGGATAAAGAATAAAGAGCTCTCAAAATGGTAGTTATGCAAGACTATGTAAGATATATTAGATGAACCCATTTAAAAGGTCATTGAAGATTTCTACAAAACAGTACCAATCTTACGTCAGGTTATATATATATTTTTTCATATGTGTATTTGTGTGTGTGTGTGTGTGTGTGTGNNNNTGTGTGTGTGCCTGTGTGCCTGTGTGTGTGTATGCAAAAGACAAGGAAGAAGTAATATAAAGTCAGTAGAAAATGGAAATATACTTTTTAAAGTTTCTAATACTAGGAGACAATATCATACCATGTCAATTCAAGACATTTATACAAATTTTATTCTGACAATGGATTATTTAGGAAACAAATGGTATTTTACAGAAATGATTGATTTAGCCTAGCATTTATTTGCTGTAAGTATGTGTGATGCCTTGGGTATGGGATGTTCCCCAAATGTTGCCTAAGCACCGTAATCATGCCAGGCATTTCCACCCAGGCGAGTCTAATGCACATCCAAGTTTAAGAGGCACTGAATTGGACAAATGGATTATGAACACCTATTAACATTTATAGAAATAATTCTAATTTACTTGGGCTATGGTAGACTTGGGGATCTGGGTTTCTGATGTAACTGATTCCAGGCTCACACTTATATCTTGGAGGCTGATTACTTTGGCAGCGCAGTACCGGTTACGGGATCATTTCAAAGACCTCCTTTTTATCAGCAAAATATATTTATTGGAGGAAAGCAAGTTTCTGTCCGAGAGTGGGACAGAAGGGGGACCCCAAGTAGGTGGTCCCCTGGAAGCTATCTCTTCCGGGGCCTTTTCTAAAAGAAAACCATGTGGTGAGGCCGGTCTAAGGTGGAGAACAGGGGAACTCACATAGGTGGGTATGAGGTGGGACAAAGCTATTGTCAACCAATGAGATTGCAAGCACCATTGCTCAGGTAAAATTGATTAAATCCAGTACCAAATGAGAAAGTGAGTCACATAGCAAGCAGGCATGAATATAGGATAGGGTCTCTTCCTGTTGGGGGTTGGGTTTGTGATTTGGGCTCTTTCAAGGTGATTGATACTCAAAATCCTCTTGAATTGGCTACCTGGTATGTAAAATTTAAAACATTTATAAAGTTAGGATTTACTAACTAAAATAAATCATTTTGTGAAATACAAAAAGTATTTCACAAAATGATTTATTTTAAAATCAATTTAAATAGTTTAAAGCTATGGAGACTTTGTTAAAAAGAAAGTTCAAACATGCAATAAGGAGCAGGAAGTATTAGTTCCCTATGCTGGATGCCATACTACCTACCTTCTGCTCCTAGGAAACCCCAAACCTGTCCCTTGTCAAGAGATGAGGAAATTATATGCATCTATTTTAGACCAGGTAATCCTCTGTCATCAAAGGTGATAATTATACAGCTCCTGCTCTCTGTAGTGGGTAATCTGAACAAATAGACATTGTAGAGCAATGTGATAAGGGCTGGGCTATAAATAGTCATTGAACTAGATACTGTAATCAATATGAGGTATGTGAAAGGAGATATGTGTGAATGGTGGGTATAGTGTGTGACCTATACTCCACAAATAGTCTCCTTGTGAATATTTTCTTGCAGTCAGGAACGTTTGAGGGGAGCATAGAGGAGACAGCTTTAAGTGCTTCCACACTTTCTGTTTGACACTCATGTCACAACTTCCCTCCAACCCTTCTTCCCAAGGAAGCAAGCTACTTAAAAGAACATGCACTGTACCTTAAAGCTTTTTTTATTCTGATTGATCCAGTAATAAGCACTTTAAATAATTGCAAACTGTACTGATTTTCAAAATTCTGGGATTTTGCTAGAATGTTTCATAGAGAATTTAATGGTCCATTTTGAATTCAGAGTGACTTTGCAGCAATATTTTTCACCTTTAGCCTTTTTTCTTTCTTAGTCTTTGCCTCCCTCTCCTCTTTTTCCTCCTTCACCTCCTCTCCTTCACTGTCTCTCACTCCTTCTCTACTGTTTGCCTTTACTCTAATAGCTTTCAAAAGCCCCAGAGCTCCAGAACAGGCCAGCACCCAATTCTGAAGGTAGGATTAAATTACCGCACCCGCAGACAATTTCCTGTAAACCTTCAAAGATCTTATATGATAACACTTCATGTTTTTCTTGTGGCTGAAGGTATTACTAAGATAATATATTCATGAAATTCTTTCAGAAACTCACCACTGCCAAAAATAGCACTATGGCATTATCATTTATCCAAAATCTAATTTTGATCATCTCTTTCATCTTCAAACAATACCTTATTCCACTGAAAAATTCTGGGATTTTCTTCAAAGTCAGAAAATCAATAAGCTTTTTGGCGAATTGTCATGGATAATATTAAGGAAATAATTCTTGGACATTTAGTAGAGTTTTTTTTTTTCATTTAGTAGGGTTTTAGAAAAATATTTAGAATACCAAATCCTCAAAAAAGTAAAACTAAAGTTTGAAAACATGAAATGTTTTGTTCTTTTAGAGTCCTACATATAAGATTAAAGAGTATCTGGAAAAGACTTAGTTCATTTCTAAAAAGTAAAGCATGTACTTAGTGTTATTATAGCATAGCAAAAAAATTTTAAAAGGCTAAGCCACAATAATTGATCTGAACAGAATGATAAAAACAAATAGCAAAACAACCAAATATCACTTACCACCCATATAATTTTTAAGCACAGCACCACAAAATAATCACTGCCTTTTGGCAAGCCTGGAGTATAAACACTTCCAGGAACAGCACAACAGATTGGTAAAGCTGCAGCAACCCTTGACGCTTGCATTCTTTCTTTGTGATGTGATGTTTCTCCCTAACCCCAAACAAAAACTCATACACAAGAGAAGAGCTGTGCCATGGAAAATTCACACCATTTCACGGTCCGACTTCATGTTATGACTAAACAAATGTTATACACATCTGTGGCCATTCCTTATATATATATATTTTTGTTTTCATGCCTGTTAATCCTCAAATGGAAGGGGCTGCTGATCACAGATAAAAATTAGCACGAGATACAATGATCATACTCTGTGCCCGGGAAGTGTTCGTGCTTCCAGTCATGGCTGTGAAGTGGACTCAATGTGCACACTCACAGCTCTCAACTGAAGAAAGTAAAGATCATTTCTGTGAGAAATTCCTGTTTAGGCATCCACTGGATTCACTTTGGTGTATGGAAGGACACAGGCTAGAAAAGGGAGCGTTGGCACAGTTACTGCTGTCTTGACAATTAAGTCCTGACTGAGAGAACAAGTGGATTTGCTCTTTTCACTGTCCAAGAGGTCAAGCTAACATTTCCTTCTGTGAGAGTGGGTAATAGAACAAGTGGGAAGCCACGCTAATGATTCTGTGACATACTTTAGAATCTCATTTTTATATACTCCTCTGAACACAGAAAGAATGTTCAACAAGGGGCCTATGAGAAGAGTTTGTGAAACCTTAACTCATGACAACAGCTGAGAGAAGACAATAGTTCTTGTGAAAAAGAATTAATAAACAAGGTCAAAGTGGACAGTTGGTGTCACTCCCAAGAAGACCTGGAAGTGGGAAGTAGAGCTGAGGAAACCATGTTAATAGAGCCTTTGTATGAAAAGAACAGACTTTACCAACTACCCATCATAGGAGACATGCGTGATATCATCCACATTAAATTGTTTTTCTGAAAGAAATGCTTTATTCTGGGTCATGTAACACCTTATTTGTATTTATTTATTTCTGTGTTTTAGGGAAGGGTCTACAGTGTGTTCAGGGTCTCACTACTAGATCAGACTCATAGTGATTCTCCTGTTCACAGCCTCCCAAATGCTGAGATTACAGGCACACGTCACCACACCCAGCCTCAATTGCAGTCTCAGCATGCCCTGGGGGTGGGGCTCGCACAGCAGGCCTGGGGATCAGCCCTCCCTCCCACCCCTGCTTATTTGTTGATTTCAAATACCATGTGCTTTCTTGAAAACAAATTTAGTAATTCTACCCTCAGATTATGTGTTAATTCTTAAACCAATGCATGCATCACTTTAGGCAAGTAAAGCCCTAAACTAACCTGTTTTGTAGGAACAAAACTACCCTGTTTTGTAGTACTTTCATCTTGAATTAAGTCTTTCCATTTTGTCAACCAATACATGAATAGTAATAAAAGCTAAAAATGTTCTTTTACCCTGTTCATCAAATCTGACTAAAAATAATTAAAAGTGTTAAAATGTTGAAGCACGTTCCATGTTTACTTTAGGCAATATTATAGGGAATGGATTTATTATTAAGGCTTTTCCATAAATGATTTGTATGAAATAATATGTCAAGCTTTACTGTGATTCATACTAATAAATCAAAACCACCAAAATAACTCATTGAAATTTAATTTATTTCAGCCTATCTAAATTATGGGAGACATTTCAAAAATTGCTCTTCAGAAACATTGTAGGATGTCTTTTACCAAGTACTCTCATGCTTATACTTAATTTGATCGGTATTTTTTGTTACAGTTTCCACTTTGTATTCATTAATTGCATTTGCATTTACATGTTGCAATAATTTCATTAACAATTGAAATATTCAATTTATTTATTTATTTATTTATTTATTTATTTATTTAGTGGA
>NDGN011556628.1:10441-29200 GCA_002564285.1 Tympanoctomys barrerae | reverse complement strand
AAGAAGAAGAAGAAGAAGAAGAAGAAGAAGAAGAAGAAGAAGAAGAAGAAGAAGAAAAGCCAACCACTAAAGAAAGGGGGGAAACCCTTTCCAACAGCTGAGCTTTATTTTCTGTATAAGAATTTGTCTTGACCTTGGCATAATTTTATGCAATAAATGATAACATATTCATCAGGCAACTATATGCTTCAGTTCTATGCAAGATATTGTTTGGATCTTTGCCAAAACTCTATGAGGCAGTTTCTATTATTTTGAAGAAATGGAGGCCTAGTGCTCAGGGAAACCTAAGTAGAAGTCAATCTAGCAAGGACTTGAAAAAACTTATGTAGAAACAAGGGTCCTTATACTTCACCTTGACAATATATTGCCTCCCAAAGAACTGTGGTGTGTGTGTGTGTGTGTGTGTGTGTGTGTGTATGTGTGTGTGTTGGACCACAGACAAGATGAAACCAAAAATTATATTTTCTTGCTTGCACATTGGTTGCTACCATTCTCCTCTAAATTATATCAGCCAGCTTATAGAAAGTCAATGAACAAAATGTGAATGACAAAGTAGAGAGCACCCAATGTGTAGAACAGGACAAAACAGAAGATCCCAGGTACATACTGATATATCAAGTAGCTATGGTGTGAGTTTTATTACTACAAGTACTTTTAGAAAGGAGTAATTACAAATACTGTATCCCATCACCTAGCTCATATCTCAGCCTGTGCATCTTATGTCCTATTGCTCTATAATGGAAGGAAACACTTCAAATTCTGGTTGCCCTTCTCCAGGCAAAAATGTAACATAGAAAGATCCAGAAAGTCAGGAGTCCCTTCATACAGTAACATGGGAGTTGAGCACCCGTCAGCCACCCCACCAGCTCCCAACTCATCCTACAACCTTAGTAAAAGAGAGGAAAGAGATTTACCTGCTTCTATTGAGGCTGAAGCCTGAAAGTCATGTATAACTTTTGAAGGACTGTAATGGTTTTAATCACAGGAATAGCAACTTTTTGACAAGCAGGCAAGAGAAAAGAGCCACACTGAACCACTCTGCAAATATTAACCAGGCTATTTTGGAGCAATGGCTATTGCCTTTGAAATCTTTCATCATGACTCTATACTTAGAATTCTGATGAGCCTAGGGGGAGGGCAAGGGGACAGTGTTAATCCCCAGTTGTTTTGAAGTTGTCCTGTAAGCAGGTTTACTGTCTAAACTGTCCCCAGTGGAAACATTCAATGCTTTGGTTAAATTATGCGATTCTGCGCATTTCCTCTTAACCTGTTTCTCCCATAGATGGTCACATCACTCTGAGAGGTGACACTTCTCAGTTTTCTTTCAAACTAGATGTTCTAGAGAGCAGTGGCTGTAGTAGTCACATTGGGAGATTGATGCTCCATGACAGCTAAAAGTTGGATTGAGTTTCAGGAGCTACTATATATAAAGCTAGGTCGCCTTATGTCACCACACTAATTAAATGCCATCTGGGTGGTTCCTCTGGGTTTTTGAGCCCATCACCCAGTTCAGATCGCATCAGAGGCCAAGAAAGAGAACATGATGATGGACCTTTTTGAAACTGGCTCCTATTTCTTCTACTTGGACGGAGAAAATGTTACCCTGCAGCCCTTAGAAGTGGCAGACGGTTCTCCTTTGTATCCAGGGAGTGATGGTACCCTGTCCCCCTGCCAGGACCAAATACCCCCGGAGGCTGGGAGTGACAGCAGCGGAGAAGAGCACGTCCTGGCGCCCCCGGGCCTGCAGCCTCCCCACTGCCCCGGCCAGTGCCTCATCTGGGCCTGCAAGACCTGTAAGAGAAAATCTGCCCCTACTGACCGCCGGAAAGCCGCCACACTGCGTGAGAGGAGAAGGCTAAAGAAAATCAACGAGGCCTTCGAGGCCCTGAAGCGGAGAACGGTGGCCAACCCCAACCAGAGGCTGCCCAAGGTGGAGATCCTGCGGAGCGCCATCAGTTACATTGAACGACTGCAAGACCTGCTACACCGGCTGGACCAGCAGGAGAAGATGCAGGAGCTGGGGGTGGACCCCTTCAGCTACAGAACCAAGCAAGAAACTGTAAGCCCAGAGACACCGGCAGGGACTGCGAAGGCTGATTACTGGGCTTCAGTTGTTTGCTTGTTCCCTTCTCCCTCCCCCTGGCTCGCCTGCCCCTCCTTATCTGTAACAAACTCCCAGTGACCCACGAAGACCGGGTGCCTGCAATAGGCAGGAAATAGGTACCGGCCCAAGGAAGCAGGACAGACAACCCAGAAAGCACCCGTTCCCCCGGAATTTCTGTTTCTCTCCTAATCTTCTGCTTTGGTTTTTCCTTCCAGCTCGAGGGTGCGGATTTCCTGCGCACCTGCAGCTCCCAGTGGCCTAGTGTTTCGGATCATTCCAGGGGGCTGGCGATAGCCGCTAAGGAAGGTAAAGTAAAAGAGCGCTGGGCCGAGCCCAGAGCATTGCGGGAGGGAGCCGGGGTGCTCGTGCGGGCTGGAGGGGTCGAGCAGCTGTGGACTGGGGGCGCAGCCTTGCTCCGGCCTGGAGGGGAGCGCGGCCCTGGCTCTGCCCCAGCGCCTTTCCGCCTTTCCGGGGTGCAGAGGGTCTGGCCTTCTTGGAGCGCTATGCTCTTGAACGTTTATTTCTGTCCTTAGGCGGAGCAAGCCTTGATTCGTCGGCCTCGAGCAGCCTTCGATGCCTTTCTTCCATCGTGGACAGTATTTCCTCGGAGGAGCGCAAACTCCCGTGCGCTGAGGAGGTGGTGGAGAAGTAACTGCCCTGGCCAGCGGTGGGGACCTTTCAGCCCTGGAGCAGGGAGATCCCACGCCTCCTCCTCCTCCTCCTCCTGTAGGTTAGGTCACGTTACATTAATATTTAGGAACTCAGATTTCAACGGTTATGAAAGGGGAAGAGACATATTCACGAAGAATCTACTCTGCACATTCAAATGCAAAAGGCCTTTTGGCTTTGGGCTTTTGTTCTTGGGAACCTCCAGTGGCTTAGGTATAATGCCCTTCTTTTTGTTATTGTTTAGTTTTGTTATAGATTCACTTTTGTTACAGTGATTCTTTTGTGCCACGCACAAAAGAAATTCATTCCTGTCTGAAGCGAAGTGGGAACGTGGAGTGCTAGTGGTATTTAAATGTATTTTTGTAAATAATCTTAGTACTTTCTTTTTTATGTAAACCTAAGAAATATATTTTAAACATGGAATGATGGATTGTATATAAAATGTGTGAGGATCCTGGTGTTGTAATATTAAAAATAAGTTTCTATATAAATAAAGTTGGCCTTAATTTGATTCAACTGAGAAAATATGTCTGAGGGCAACAATAAAGAGAAGAAATATTTTAATTTAGACACTGAACAAGCACATTTATTGAAGTGTTCTTTTCATAAAGATTTAGAGGCAGGAAAATGAGTTCTTTTGTTTGGTCTGAATTAAACTGAGCACTTCAATATTTCATGTAGATCTCGCACTTATGATTGAGTGTAAAGAATATTCAGAGGGAATGTGTATATTTTCTTTTGTCATCCTCTTTTCTGCTCTATATATTGGCAATCTGGGTAAGATTTACACACCAAGGGTAATAACTGAATGTCCACTCTAGCCAAATCTTTCCTTGCAGAAAACTGCAAGGAAAAGTCTTTGCTTAGTTCCCTATATAGCAGTTCCCTCCCTGACATTCCAGGTTGTTTCCAAGAGTAGTCTGGCCTATGCAAGAGCTGCACTGGCCTCCTCCCCTAGTTTTCTTGAACTAGACTGGTCCCTGGCTGACAGTGATATCGTCAAGGCCTCTTGGGCTTGGGTTTGTTTTCCAAATAGAAAGATAAAAGAAAGGCGCAATCTGTCTCTTGAGGAGAGGGGCTGCTCCAAGAGAGGGAAGGGTTAAATGGTTGAAGGGAAAAGACAACAACAACACACATGAAACCTCTTAGCTGGGCCAAACAGCAAAGTCCCAGAGAGGCTAGAAGCCCCAGGAGTTCCTCACCATGAGGATTTTACAACGTGTGCCAGGTTTGTTTATCTAGTAACCTCAGGAAGAAGCGACCACCAAGAAACACAGTGGGAAGTATAGCAGAGGACAGGAGCAAGCCGTTTCTTTTGAATTACCACATCTCTTACATTCTGCAAATAGTTCCTCTGCTCCCTTCCTAATTCCTTAAATTCTACCTTCTGTCTTACTCTACAGCTAGTCTTCAAATCAAATAGAATTTAGCATTCTGCAGCCCAACCTTACTTCCTGGCTCTTAAATGGATGTACCTTACAGTTTATTACACTCTACAGAAACTTCAGATTTTGAAATATTTATGTAGACATTGTGGTTAAGCCTCTCTAATCCAAAAAATCTAAAATCTGAAATGATCCAAAATCTAAAATGTTTTGAGTTCTCTGACAGAAGTCCAAATGTTTGCATTTCAGAATATTCCAGAATTTGAATTTCTGGATTAGGCATGCTACACCTGCAGTTTGCTTTATTAACATATGGATAATTGCATTTATTCTGAAATACTTTCAAATTGCAAATTCATAAAGAAAATGGACATTGACATAGAATCCCATTTAAAAGCTTTGCAGAAGAATGTGGAAGGTTTAGTGGATGCAACTGCTGAACTTCCAGGAAGCTGACTGCCTGGATTAAATCCAGGCAGCTGTTGTGTTGCCCTGGAGCAGTCACTTCCTAGTTCTTCTTCTTGGTCAGGTGCCTGGCTCTTGGGGTCATGAAGACGCACGTGTAAAGTACCAAGCCAAAAGAGGGCACAAAACAAACGCTAGACACCAACTCTCTATAGTTTTTTACTAGTAAAACGCAAATAACCATTGAGAAGTTTTTCTTCCACCACAAGTCATGATTATTTCAGCCTGTGCTGGATTTGGCTGGGGAAAATATTCGCAACAATGACCCAATTTTAGTGGGTTTTATATCAGCTAATACTCCTAACAACAGCCAACAAGAGAGGTACTGTGACTACTACTTCAGAAAAGAGGATGCCTTGGAATAGAGACAGCCCACCATCTATTAAGTAGAGGACCAGATCTCAGAGCCAGGCAGTTATAAATGGCTGTACGCATCCTCTCTCAGAACTGCCATGAGCCCTGAAACAAACCTTGTGATGGTAGAAGGATTTTATGGTCTTTAGAATAATTTGGCTCATTTTGACTATTGTTTCCCAAAAATCTCTTTTCCTAAGAGTTGCTAGCTACTGAACTCCAAATTAGAACAATAGCTTACTTTGAGCAATAAATGATAAAGCACTTATCAACCAAATTATCTGACCAAGAACTGTGTGAAATATCTGAGTGGCATGTATTCCCCATTAACCATGCATATTGTATATCTATGAATTTTTCCAGAATATCAGTAAGGATTTGCCCTAAAATGTATGTGAAGATATTTATCTACATTTTTAAAAATCAAATTCATTAACTGAAATAATCCATCATAATTGATTAGGCAAACTCATTTTTTTATGGTTGTGTTTGTATGTATAGTAAGATTTGTGTTATAAATTGTTCAGCAGAAGAACTTTTTATTACTTCTTGGATAGCCTGCTGATTGATTTTATTTGGTCTTTGCAAAGCAAATCCTTTCTATCTTTCTTAGTGAGGTAACTTGAGAAATTGTTTGGAGTAAGTTTGCCTATGGAGGGTCTCTTCATTAAATAGAGAAAATATTTCCCAAAGACTCTAAGTGACCTCCCCTGCTATAGCTGACATATTGGACTTTCCAGTGGAATTCTTGGTGTGTTTGCAATTAAAATGTTTTTGTTTGATATTAATGATGATAATCTTTACCAAGGCCAAAGCCAAAACAAACAGGTCTGGGGAAACAGAAAAATCCAGCCATAATAACTTGGTGAAGATAAACAATTTGGGTTCCAATCCAAGCCTCTTTCTAGAGCTTTGTATAGTTTTCTAGTATAAGATAATGGATTGTTTTCTGTTATATTATTATAGAAATAATTGGTGGAACATCAGGTGTCAGTTTTCTCCACCTTACTTCAGCCATCATATACAATATGTTGAATTCCATTTCTGTACATTGTGGAAATCCACTATGGCAGAAGGTCTCAGTTTTCATCCAAGCCCTTTCATACATTCCTAGGGTTGAAGAAATGCAGAAATTCAGTGTTTTGAACTATCATTGAAATTTACAAAGAAAATTTGGGTACTGAAAGTGACCTATACTTATTAAGACATTTCCTTAATTTTAGAAGAATTCACCATTTGTGCTATCCCCTTTCTTCCTTTCGAAACCTCCCTTCCCACAACTCTATATCTGGAAGCTCTTTTTAATGCTTTGCTTTGAATATCTTACTGCTTTACAATGCATTCGTAAATTAGCAAAACTTTGATATTTCCTCCTTTGTCTATGTTTCTAGTCATTCCCTTAATTACACTTACTGAAAAAAAGAAAAATCATTGGTCCTAGAGGGTTCTCTGTGCTAAAAGCAACTGTTTTGCACTAGTTCAGAGTCACTCTGTGAGAAAGAATAGCTAAGCAGCATGCTGGGACAAAGATAATGCTGTAAGAACTGGCTACTTTCTCTACTCTCAAGGCTGCTAAATGTCCTTCCTCAGTCCTTTGATCTCACTTGGGAGTCTCTGAATTCAAGCAAAGGCCAATGTCTTCCTCAGCTGTCTTCTCCACAAATTCTTTCAGCAGCTCTGGCAGGTACTAATGTGTTTACTTAGGTGTGCCCAGTTCCTAAAGCTAATAGCAGTTTGAAATTGTTCAGCACACTGTGAAATCATCTAGAATATTATTATATTATATCATGGTCAAACCAAGAGTGGTTTTGTTGGAAGAAAAAGTTGGTGATGACCAGAGGGTCACTGCAGTTGAAAAAGGTTTATAAGTCTAAGTTGTTAGAAACTCAAACATGTGTCCGTCCTTATCCAGAATGCAAAGATTAAAAATATAAGAAAGTAAATGGTGCCTCTTCCTCATCAGCCTGGTGGAGGGTACTCATTTACAGCTCTGGCTGTGGCTACTTTCTTCCCCTCTTCTGTTTGCTATGAAGCATTCCTAGCAGTGTTGGAAGGGTATTGCTAACAACCTCTTTACATATTAAGTTAATGTGAATTTTCACTGTATGCAAGATCCACTTCACTGAAGGAATAGTGGGAAGCAAATTATAATTTAAGCAGCAAAATGTAGCCTAGCCTGTTGAGTAAAGTAGGGCACACTGAGAACTAGTTCATCTTTTTAAAAATAAAATTAAATTTTCTCCATGCTGCTTTGTTCTATTTCTCCATTCAAGAATCTTCTTCCATGTGACTCACCCAGTTCTCTCTCTCTCTTTTTTCTCTTTCTCAAGGTCTCTCCTAGGAAGAGTAAAGAATCACTCCTGAACTGGAACCCTCACCATCTTGGAGAAACTGGTTTCCTTCCTTCTTTTGTACTGCTTCGTGCTTTCTGAACTCTTTCTTCTCTATCCCTGACAACAGTTTCAAAGTTTGTCTCATTTTTTACTTTGGTGCCCTGAGAGCCTATTTTCAGCACTTGAGTCCCAAGGGCCCTCAACCCAGGACCCTGTCCCCTTCCCTCCCCTGGCTGGTTTCATTAAGCCAGGCGCTTGTGTTTTCTTGGCTTCTTTAGTTCCACTGGCCCCAGCACTCTGGTAAATTTGTTTTGAGATCACCTTACCAAAGACAGCTCTAACCTCTGAGAAGGGCTGCTCCTGAGTGACAGTGTCTTCCCAGGCATGGGAGCAGAGGGTGCAATGTCCACGAGCCGGCTTTTTGTGATTTTCTGCCCTGAGCTCAAGGCTCAGGGCTCAGGTCAGAATTGATTGACGAAAACAAACAAAATCACTGCTAAGAGCATGATCTTTAAGGACAAGGGCCTAGTTTTCAATTCCAGTATGACCCAGGACAAATTACCCAACCCTCATCATTTGGTTTACCCTCTTAAAACACTGGGTCCGATTATAGTTCCTTGAAAGACTAATTGGGTAAACACATGGAATGGCTTAAGGAACAGTGTTCAGCAAGTAGAAAACTCTCGACATTTGCTGACTAAAGGGCATGGGTGCGAAACACCTTAAATGCTTTCAGAAATTAGCTGAAAAGCAGACAAAAGCATAACCTATGTCTTCCACTTCAAGGGCCAAGTTTATTTGTGTCCCAGTCACAACTCTGTTTTATTTTCTCTGAGTATGCTCTACTGCACTACTCAGAAGGAACAACATGGCTCTATGACTACTGACTAGAGCCTGTGGGACTTGGCTGAGAATTCTTCAGTGAACATATCTTTGCACAATTGCATTTCAGAGGTAGCAATGTGCAGTACCCGCAAAGGCTTTCACCAGTGTGTGGTGGAGGAGCTTGAATGTTCCAGGAACTTGACTTTTTTCTGGTGTATCCATGGTTACTGTTTGATTCCAAAGGCATATCGTGGCAAATATGCCTAAATAGAGTACAAATGATTAAGCAGCCCCTTTGTGTGAGGGGGGAATCTGATTTTCCAGGGAAATCCTTCTGGGGAAAGCAGAACTACAGGGGATGGAAGAGAAAGAATGCAAGCAGAAGAGGAGGGAGCACAGGTGTGGCTAGTGTCAATGACTGACACTGTCACTCCCCTACCTCTGGTTTTGTGTGCCACAACTTCCAAATGACCTCACACAGAAAAAGTTTCAGCTACTTTTGCCCCTGTAGCTGCCAAATCAGCCAACAGGGAAAATAATTTTGCAAAATAATTACAGAAACACATTTCCTTCCCATCTCAAATAACTTCAGAACCACACGCTTATTAAATTGGATGAGACAGGCAGAGTTGAAAATATTCTCTTTTCTTGCAATGGGGACACGAGTCACAGTCCTAAATCCCAGAATGTTTATATGAAACTTAAGTAATCATTTTTTTTCTAAATATAAACAGCATCTCCCCACATCCAAATGATCTGAACATGGCTTAAGAGTGCAGGAGAACTGGTAAAAGCTGATGAATAAATTATTTTTCTTAAATGGAAGCCCTCCTCTCTTTCCTTTTACCCACCAAAGTTTCAAAGACTGCTGAGAGAGCTTTTCTGGAAGGCTTTTGTCACCAAGGTATGTGAAGTCACTCTGGGTTGAAGGAATTGGAAATTTTACACTTGCCTAAGATGCCACGCCAGCAGCTGGGCTGCATCTGTAACGGTGTTAGTTTGCCTGAAAGCAGAAAATTAGCGACCCCAAAGCCCAGCTTGGCTGTTTAGTCTGTAAAACTAATAGGGTGGGGCAGGGAAAGAGGGAGAAAGGAAGCTGGAAAAGCAAAGCAGTTTGTAATCTAAAATTGGGTTTCTCCCATTGTCCAATTTTTGTCTTAGAGACACTTTCCAGGGGAACTTAGGCCCCCTCAGGGACTAGCAGAGGGCTGACCCAAAGCAAGAGATGCTGGCAAACACTAACCAGGCCAAAGAGGAAAGCAAAGGAAGGAGAAGTGCCCATCACTGGGCCCTCCTGAAACTGCCTTTTAGATGATCACAGGTACAGGGAGCTCTCTCTTATGAGAGCTTCCCACCCACGTCTAGTATTGTAGATCCTATGAAAGGACAATCTGATGAGAGCTCTTTGCAATCTACACAGAATAGATTTTAACAAACTATAGATGAGTTTCATGACCAAAAGTGCACTTCAAACTTTTTAGCAACCATTTTCTAGCCTACAGAATGAAAAACAAAACAAAACAAAACAACAAAAAACAAAACAAAAAAAAAACTTGATGAGGATTCATGAAAAAGAAAAATAAACCCCTTAAGAATAAAACAATTTTTCAGGTGCAACTTTGAGAGGGCAGGTCAATAGTCTCCATCAGCTAATAGTGGAGGGTAGTAATAAATATTGTTATTACTTGTTGCATCTGTACTGTGTGAGTAATCACCACAAGGTACACTACCTTCAGGTTTTGTTCCATTCTTTAAAGAGCCCATTGGGTTAGGTTAGGCGGAGTGTGCGTGCAAGAGAGAGCAGGTTGGAGAACCATCCTGACCTTGTAGGAAGGCAATAAAGCTAGTAGTGTCTGGGGGGCTAGGGAACAGCCAGCAGCCTCTGGAGGAAAGGGGAGGTCTGCCCAGCCAGCCTGGGGGTGCGGTGCGATATGCTAATAGTGCCAGCGGCCGGCTCCCTCCACCCACCCCCACTCCCACCCCCACCCCGGGAATATATAAAGAGGCCCAAGCCGGCCGGCCCAGGCCACGGGCTTCTGTCCTCGCTAATTACTGGAGAAGCCGCCGGCTCCCGCCCCTGGCCGGCCTGCCTGCCAACCGCCTTAGTCCTGCTCTCCCTGCCGCAGCCCAGGTGCGCAGCCCGCCCTGCCGCGGGATGGATCTGGTGGAAGGCTGCCAGTTCTCACCTTCCCAATACTTTTACGAGGGCTCCTGCATCCCGTCCCCGGAGGAGGGTGACTTTGGGGACGAGTATGAGCCCCGAGTGGCTGCCTTCGGAGTGCACAAGCCGGAGCTGCGGGGCTCGGACGAGGATGAGCACGTGCGAGCGCCCACGGGTCACCACCAGGCTGGCCACTGCCTGCTGTGGGCCTGCAAGGCATGCAAGCGCAAGGCCACCACCATGGACCGGCGGAAGGCGGCCACCATGAGAGA
This sequence comes from Tympanoctomys barrerae, assembly GCA_002564285.1. Lineage (NCBI taxonomy): Eukaryota > Metazoa > Chordata > Mammalia > Rodentia > Octodontidae > Tympanoctomys > Tympanoctomys barrerae. The sequence goes on along the minus strand of NDGN011556628.1, from coordinate 18,632 downwards.
GCGAAGACGCCTGAAGAAAGTCAACCAGGCTTTTGAGACGCTCAAGAGGTGCACCACAACCAACCCTAACCAGCGGCTCCCCAAGGTGGAGATCCTCAGGAACGCCATCCGCTACATCGAGAGCCTGCAGGAGCTGCTGCGAGAGCAGGTGGAGAACTACTACAGCCTGCCCGGGCAGGGCTGCTCGGAGCCCACCAGTCCCACCTCCGACTGCTCCGACGGCATGGTGAGCCACGCACCAGGGCTACCCCAGGCCTGAAGCACCCCTTTAAACCAGCGGTAGGGTAGTGGATGGCTTGTGTGGTGGAGGCAGTTACAGAGTTGTCTCAAGAGACCTGGAAAGGTGTCCAGACAGGTGTTGGAGAATCTACAAAGGTGTCAGGAAAAACTGTTGGATGAGTTTAGCTTGGACTTTCTCTGCAGGTTCTAGATGTACACTGTGAGAAATGGTTGGACAGTGGGAGAGATGCTGTGCAAGAGCAGTCACTTGTTTGTACCATTTCTAAGCTTTTTTCCAAAATCTACCATCGGTGGGACTCTGCTGTACATCAGCATCTCACAGTCCTTGTGCCCCACCATTCATAACTTACTGAAGACACAGAAGTAGACCATGACCTCAGTGTCGCTGTGGTGTGAGCTGGCTGGGAGAAGATGTTGACACATTCTTTTCAGAGGGTGTTGCCCCTGTGCTACCAGGTTTTAATGTGTTTTTGCCCTGGGAAAATGTTCTCTCCCAGAATTAGTGTAGCTTCCTTGGGCTCCAATCCATTTTACATGGTTAACCCAGTACACATGGCTGCTGAATTCCACCCCCTTTCCCCATTGCTGCTGCTCACCTCTTTGAGTCTGGAGGTTGACCTCTGTGCCCTGGCAATTTGGAGAGGGAAAGCCAGTCCTAAATCAAGGCAAAGAAGGTGATGGTGAGGGACCAGTGTAAGGCGCTGGTGGAGGAGCACGGTCTTGGTGTAGGTCAGAACATGTTTTGCCAAGACCTGAAAACAAACTTCTTTTGTGTCTTGTGTTATAGCCTGAATGCAATAGTCCTGTCTGGTCCAGAAAAAGCAGCAGTTTTGACAGCGTCTACTGTCCTGATATATCAAATGGTAAGAACTGATAACTTCAGAGGCATTTAAAGACCAATTCAGCCTCATAATTCAAATATGTTCTTTCAGGTGGCATTGGGGAAGAGAATGAAAGTGATGATTTATATGAGGATGTTTCAGCATAAAATAAACACACAATTTTTTCTCCAAATCTCCCAAACACACACACACACACACACACACACACACACACACAAACTTTGGCTTGAAATATTACCAGGGGCAACCACATGTCACTCCTCCACCCTGGGGAATTGCTGATATTTGCTGTAAACTTCGACATCAGGCTCTCTGTGGCCCCCTGACCTTTGGTGTCAAGGAGCTGACCTACAGTTTAAGGGGCAAATAAGCTCGTCTATCTGGAGATAATTTCTTATAATAGTTTTCTCCTTGTATCATCAGTATACGCCGCAGACACAAGCTCCTTATCCAGCTTGGATTGCTTGTCCAGCATAGTGGATCGGATCGCTGCCTCAGCGCAGCCTGGGCTGCCTCTGCAAGACTCGGCCTCTGTCTCTCCAGCTGCTAGCCCAGATTCGCAGCCTGTGACTCCAGGGGCCACCAGTTCCAGGCTTGTCTATCATGTGCTATGAACTAACGCCTAGTCTAGATGAGTTCTGCCAGGACAGCTCCCAGAGGAAGGAGGCCGGATATGAAGACAGCCTGTATATAATGACTCCTTCCAGCTGTAAATTTGTAAATATTATCTTGCCACTTTATAAGAAAGTATATTTAACTCAGAGTCACAATTGCAATTAATATTTTCCCTCCTGTCACCTCTGTTTCACTTCTTTTTCTCCATCTTTGTCTTCTTTGCTTCAGTTACAAAGTTCCAATAAGATTATTTCTAATAGGAGGCAATTTATTAAAGATAACCTGTTGCAATGCTTAACTTATATATATGTGTGTGTGTTTTATAAATATTGTCAATTAAAAGTTATCTCTGATAATTAGGTATTTTCTTTTCTTTAAAATGTTCGGGCATCTGAAAATCAAGTACAGGGAATTTTAAATATATTTAACATTTTTTTCTTTAAGCTTTTGGTTATATTGTATTAAATAAAAATATATTAATACTGCCTAGTGCTATACATTTTGATCTTTTCTTATAAGAGCTGCATCATTTTAATGTAAGCAATAAATAATACTTTGTGGATAATTTCAAGATATAAGAAATTTTGGAAATTCCACTATAAATAAAATTGTTTACTAAAAGAAACGTTTTGTTCTTGGCTTTTTAGAATACTCTTAGTGGAACTAGCAGACATTGACAGTATCTTTTAAACCTATGTTAAAAGTGTAGAAATGGCTTTATAGACAAATCTGAATGTGATTTTATACACATAATTTAGGTTCATTAATGTCACAAATGAAAACATAATATTTCCATTTAAAAATATATTTTGAGGGATGTTGCTAAATGAAAAAATTCCTTTATCTTAATACTGCACCATATAATGTCAAGTCATGTGTGTATAAATTCAAAGTAAAAATTATTCAGGAGAGGGACACATGTTTCAGCAAATAGATCATCCAGTGTCACATTATTTTAATATCTGCACAGCTCCAGAAATCATGTTAGGACTTACCGAATTTTTCTACCTGACGAAGATATCCTGATGAATTAATATACTAATGTCATTTTAAGATTTTTTTATTGTTACAGTACTAACATAAGAAAATGTATACAAATAATGGTAAAGTGAAGCAGATTATAATTATCTTCCTGTCTTTTACAGTTAGAAACTTAAAAATTAATTGATCATATTGCATGTGTGTGTTAGAGAGAGAGAGAGAAAGAGAGAGAGAGAGAAATGGACACTTGTCTTATACTACTCATTTTCTTTGTAGAGTACTTTCAGAAGGGTTTGAGATGAAAAATAGGATAATTAGGTAACAAAATTAGAATGGACAATTATTGGAATAATTTCTACAAGTTTACTACTGAGAGAGATAGAAAAGAAAATATCCCAGAAGCATCAAAAACAATATTAATGAGGAACAAATATAGATTGCTTCCCCCTCTAATTTATAAGCTAGTTTAAAATTGCTCAGGGCTTGAGTTCATGTATATTAATCAAAACACATAGACTGCTGGCTAAAGTTTGGTGACACTACTGTTCTCAGGAAGGTTTCTTCTTCTCTATATTTTTCTGTTTGTTTTGTAATCAAGCTTAAAGGAATCTAAACCATTCCATAAAAGATGGAGAGAACTGAACTGAAAAAATTATCATGGCCACTGGCATGGTCTGAAACAGAATGCTAATGTTTCACACACAGATAAATCTTTATATGATTTAGTGCTATAAGGACGGTAAACAGAGAGAATTCAGCAGATACGACAGAGATTCTAACACATCTGCAATGTGAGCTTGAGTTATTTGCTTATGTCAGATACTGTGTTAGGCACATTTTCTTCTTTTGATGTTTCTGTATAGTGGTTGGAAATTTCTTGTTCTTGGTACAATCAAAAAGAAAATACTTTCAAATATTGGGATTTATAAAAGTTAATTTTAAAACATAACCGTATTCTTGGGCTGGGGAGATAGCTCAGTAAAATTAGTGCCTCCTTGGCAAGCGCAGAGTCCTGAGTTCAATCCCCAATTCAAAAAAAAAAAATCAATTAAACTAAACTTATTCTGTTCTATTTAAACAAAATAAGTAGAAATAAGACTTTTAATTCAAGTGGAAGAAAATATTTTTTCCTTCAAATGCATCAAATACTGCTATTGATTTTTAAAGTGCATTTGATGTTCTCAGTGAATATTTTAACGATTCAAAGCATATAGAACTTTTCCAGTGATCTTGATTTAAAACAGTGTATAATTAACAATGTCATGGGCCATGTTGATCAATTAATCTCACTTCCAGTATACTGAAGGCTGGTGCTCACATAGTCACAGCTGGGCCCAATGCATCTTCTGTCGTCATGTGTACTTTTTGGATAAGTGTTTGGAAATCAGTTCACCAATGGCCCAGATGCAAATATTCTTTACTTCAAGAAAGTTGATGTCTGGCAGCATAACTGACAAAAGCTTCAAGAAAAAAGAGGATTTTGTTGTAAATAAAATTCCCTGAAGTGAGCTTTCCTGAGGTGCCTCTGAGTTTTAATCAGACCACGTCACTTGAGCTGATAAAAAACATACAACAAACATAGAGTAACATTTCTAGCAGTAGCTAGGAGACTGTGCTGTTCTTCATCTGGGCCTGATGGGAAGATGTGCCCAGGAAGTGAATCGAACAGCCTCCTCTCCGCTCAGGCCCAGGGCATCCAAGCTCACTAAGCGGTAGGCAACAAGTGAGTGGAGTGAGATCATGAGCAAATGCTATTTGGAAGCAAGTTGGTATGTAAGTCAGGGTGTCATGATTTTCTCTGTTTTCCTCCATTTGAGACATGCAAGCAAGATCAAATCTGTGACTACATAATATGCATAAATTCTTCTTTGATGTGGCATTATAAAAGATACTTAATCTGAGAGTGCTGTTTCCTGAAATTCTCTCTTTGGAGTTAAACAGTTACTAAATTATAATGGTAATTTAATTCTCTCACTTGCAGAGGTGGTATTTCTGGGAATGATATTAATGTGCAGCTATTTTCAACTCCAGAAAAGCCCTGGTTGAATAGCAAAGTACTTCTGGAAATATCAGCACTAAATGTTCCCACACTGTCCTCCAAATCATAGAGCATCAAATTTATTTCCTGTAAAGACTCCTATTACAGATATTTTAGTTGACTGATGATTTAGTCTATATTAGTATTATGAATAGTGGACACTAACATTATTAGTTTTAAAATCTTACAAACTAAATTTTCATAAAGGGGAAAGTAAGATCAATTCTACCTTTAGGCTACTGAATTCAGTACAGATTAAGCAAGGAATAATGATTAAGAAGTAACTAGCAATTATTAAATGCTTATCATTGTATAAATAAGTAAACCAAAACTTAAAGAGTTTTATGTCTTTTCCAGAGCCTATAGCTAGCTCTTTTGAGTTTCTTCCCAGAAAATACTCCTGGATCTTCAGGCAGAAATTGTAAGGCTTCTCATGACTTTGTAGTGGAAGTCCCAGAATATTTTTTTCCTGCTATATTCTTTTCATTAAGCGAGTTACCAAAGGAAGCCTAAAATCAGAAACAAATAAAACTCCACTGTTCACTGGGGGAAGTAGTAACAAATTTTTATTCATATTTAATCTACGATGGTGGCTGATAACTTCTTACAATCACAACACCTTCTCATTCTGTTACTATTGTTCTAGATCTTCTACTTTTGGATATAGCATTAGGTTTTGCAAGGGGAGCTGTCCACTCCCTCTTCTCAGGCAATGTGGTCTAGGTGGAATTGAAAGCGCCACCTGGCTGCAGAAGTGAGCAGCTGTTGAGCTCTGACCATGAGTATATACCCCTCTGTGGTCACAATTGTTTCACTATACATGTGACCAAAGGTGTTCAATAAGTGTTGGTGCTGAAACTACAGGGAAAAGGAGAATTTTTTTTTCTGCTAAAAGAAATAATAGATGCTATTTTTTGGTTTGTGAATGCCAATGTCAAGGAGAGATTTTACTAAAAGCAAAATGAACATGGAGGCCAGATCTGTGACAAAGATGTAGCCCTAGAACAGCACCAAACAAGCGGGTCCTAATGTCTGAATATCTGTTCTTGGGCACAGTTTATAACTGAGGGGGTAATCTAATGATATTTTGTCTTAAACCACTATGAATGTGCACTACATTTATTGAAATATAAATACTTTTCATAATGGTGCTGCTCTACTTTAGATCTAAACCATCTCTCCATCCCCATGTGTTGAAGGCTAGGTCATCATTGCCACAGTAAGGGGGAATTTGGGATGGGCTTAAAGCACAGACGGTCTAAATTCATCAACAGAAGGATTTATAGCTTAATGGGATATTGGGAAGTAGTGGAAACTTTATGAGGTGGCCTTAGTTGGAAGAAGTAAGGGAGTGGGGTATGCCCTTGGAGGGCATATTCTGTTCTCTGTACCTGCCTCCTTTTTGTTTGTGACTGTCACTGCTGAGCAGCTGTACTCTGGGATGTGTTTCCCATCAGGCTGCTCTGCCTTCCCACAAGCACACCACAACTGAACCAAGACCATGGACTGCACCTCGGAAACCATTAGTTAAAGTAAATCTTTCCTCCTGTGAGCTGATTTTCTCAGCTATTTGTCATGACAACAAAAAGTTGACTATCATATATACTCTTTAATCTTCTCTGCATATTTCAGCCAACATAGTCACCTGAAAAATAATCAAATAGTCTGTTTTCTCTCTCTAGTTATTGCACTTATGCTGCCAACACAAAAAACTTGTTAACATTATCAACAAGGCTTTGCATTCTGGCATCCTAGCTACTGCTCTGGTATTGCCCTTTTCTGATCAGTCTTGATTCTTTTCTGCTCCAGCTCCAGAGGGGACTTTATCAGTCATCATATGCTTTCTTGCTAAATGTACTTTGCACATTTTCTTCTGTCTACAGTGCTTCTCTCTCTTTTATTTCACCTAGTTAACTCTGATTCTCCTATCTCAGCTCACACATCCATTTAGACCTGCTCCATTTCTGATGCAAGCTGGTCCATCCTTCTTAAAGCAACCTGGTGGTACCCTTCCTCTGGAGTTTACCCTATTAATCCCAGACTTAACGTGGGCAGTATACAGCCTAGAAGTCCTGAGCTCAATTTTCCTGGCTTTTTTAGAGCAAGTAGGACTACAGGAGTGTGCCACCATGCCCAGCTCAGGCATCAATTCTAAAACAAATTTTCTCTTTTTATAGTCTCAATACCTCTATTCTATGGTCAATTGCTATATACTTCTTTTCTTTATAAAATGTCTCATAATTAAAATTATGCATCAATTTTATTATGACTAATGTTCTTTTGCATCCACAGTAAGAAAAATAATAATTGGCTTTTTTTGTTTTTGTTTTTGTTTTTTGTAATGGGGATTGAACTAAGGACCTTGTACTTATCAGGCAGGCACTTATGCCATATCCCCAGCCCAATAATGTATTCTTGATTAAACCTTGTCCCCTGGATTACAGAAGGAACTATATTGTAAAGTATATATTTGCTTACCATCTAGTTTCTTGGCATACAACTCCTAAAATCCTTGGACTCTGCGAAGTGATACATGCCTTTTTGTATGCTAATGTGTTGACAGCTGCCTGTCAACAGGCAATGGGTGCGCTGCCTCTAGGTAACTTCAGGATGGGGAGAATCACTGAAAGACGAAACCATGATTAGAGTGTTGGGACAGTCAATCCCCCCACCCCAACCTCCTGGGAGGGACTAGTGAAAGAAATTTAAGATGACCAACACTGGATGATAATTTAACCAGTCAGGCTTGTGTAATTCAGTGTCTATAAAAGCCCCAAAAAGCCAAGGGATAAAGGCTTTCAGACAGCTGAAAATAAGGAATTTCTGGAGGGCAATTCTCCTGCCGAGGACATGAAGGTTCTCTACCCTTCTCCACATGCCTTATCCTCTGTATTTCTTCTCTCTGTCTTTTATAATATGCTTTATAATGAATGGGTAAATGTAAGTGAAGTACTCTGAGAGTTCTGTGAGCCACTCTAGCAAGTTAATAGACCCAAGTAAGCAGCGATGGCAATGCTGTTTAGTGGCTCTTTGGTCAGAACCACAAATAAAGCAAACTAGAGTTATCAACAGGCAACAGACAGGGGAGCAGTCCTGTGGGACCAAGCCCATCCTGCAGGATCTGACACTGTCTCCATGTGTACAAATAGATTTGAATCATTGGACACCCATGTAAGGTCCCCTGCTAAAGGATTAGGTGGGACATTCCAATCTCCTTTTGTGCCTCTCCACACTTTAGGTTTTGTAAGTATTTCATGCCATGAGAGTGAAGGAAAAAATGAAGTTTGTCATTATGATAGATTAGATTATTCACATATCTTCTTAGTGTGCTGTAAAGAGATTGTGTATATGTATGTATGTATAAAATGAAAACATTAATGCTATAAACATTTATCAGTAGGGAACATGTTCTTTTTTCTCTTTCTTTCTTCTTCTTCTTCTTCTTCTTCTTCTTCTTCTTCTTCTTCTTCTTCTT
>NDGN011556628.1:0-10391 GCA_002564285.1 Tympanoctomys barrerae | reverse complement strand
CTTCTTCTTCTTCTTCTTCTTCTTCTTCTTCTTCTTCTTCTTCTTTCTTCTTCTTCTTCTTTTGCGGTACTGGGGATTGAATTCTGCACTTTTAGGATTCTGCACTTGCCAGGCAAGCACTTATTCTTCTGAGCTATCTCCCCAGCCCCAACATGTTCTCATTTTCCAAATTTTCTTCATCACTCTCAGCATCTCTTGATGCCATTTTCTGTCTTTTTACTGGTTCTAATTTTCTGTTTCAATTAATTTTTGTACTAACATATCTGGCCAACCTACAAATAGTTCAGGGCTCTGTTGTGTGATCTCTTCTTTTAGTCAATTTGTGAACACTTTTAACTTCTCTAGATTAAGTTTCTACTCCTTTCCTCATCCTTATTATCTTCTAGGGGAAGATGTCTGATACACAGCCTCAGATTAGCTTAGCTTGTCCTTCTAGGAGCTGGAAATCAGTCAGGATGGACATCTGACCCAAAGAGCAGCCAATCTTTATAAACAGATGAACATTTATATTGTGTAGCTTGATTCCACGCGCACATTGAGATAAAGTCTTTCCCTCACCTGAGAATTTAAACCTAGAAACAGAGAAAAAATCACTACTTTGTTATGGAAGATAAACTGAAAGATCAGTATAATGAATCATACTCATGCTAAGTTCCAGGGAGAACAGAAGAAGCCAGTGGAAGGAAGATACAGTGTACTGAAAGGAACGAAAGTGCAGAGACCTGCACTGTGTCCATTATTTCTAGTAGGTCAAGGTCCCAGATAAAAGCTGAAGTTGATCCCCAGATTTGCCACTTGTTAGCAGGTGGAACTAGACCATTTACTTACATTCATAAAAGTTGTTGTGTCACGTGTAGATGTGAGTCTACTTATAGGATATAAACTACAGGAGCTGCGAGAATTGCATGAAGTAAGATATGGAAGGTGCTTAGCCTGCTAGCTTATTAATAACAAAAGTGATAATCTGTAAAAGGCAATAAAATGGTTGAACTTTTGAGTAGAGACTCACAAACTCCAATGTGTGGATCTTTGGAATCATCTTAATTTTGTAAATATGCTCCAGTATTTGTATTTATAGGCTCAAGTGATTTTTTTTGTACCAGGGATTAAACTGAGGACCTCAAGAGATTATTATTATTATTATTATTATTATTATTATTATTGTTGTTGTTGTTGTTGTTATTATTTGTATTTAGGGACAGGTCTACAGGGTATTCAGGATCTCACTACTGGATCGGACTCATAGTGATTCTCCTGTTTACAACCTCGCAAGCACTGGGATTACAGGTGAGCACCACCACACCCAGTCTCAATTGTTGTCTCAGCATGTCCTGGGGGGCAAGTCCAGCATGGCAGGCCCAGGGATTGAACCCCTGGCCCTTGCAACTGCTTGCAGGTGCTTTAATGAATTGAGCTGTTTGGCTGGTCCTGAGATTTTTATTATTAATTCTTAAGAATCCCACATTTGAATTAGTTTGAGCAGATTTGCAACAGAAGAATCATATTAAACTTCTTCCAAATGTCAGTCCATGATGAACCACTCATATTTTCAATGGCCAACTAAATATTTCCCCTTTGGTGATAATCTCTGTGTGCACCAGAGCATCTCTGAGCGCATTTTCTGTTACACACCTTTTTTCGTTGTGTGGGTCCACATTCCTAAACTCGACAATCACTTTTGATTCTTTCTTTTTCTGAGGGCAGTAATTATATTTATTTAGACAATAATATAAAAGAAATTATAAAAAATGAAAGTGCAGCAGTATTGGAAATAGAAACAATACTTTTTCGCATTGCACTTTTATGAAATCAACAGTAGGGATGCTTAATGGGGTAGCATTTCTTTTTCACTCAAAAAGTTTTTTGAATGGGGATTTTAAAGTGAAGGAAATGTGTTATTATGCACAGTTAAGAAAATTATTTTAAAAGGACATTTTAAAAACACTTCTTTTTTACTAGAAATTGTTTTATGTTAATTATGAATGCTTTAGCAGATGACAGTTATCTACCTCTATGCAGTGAACTATTGCCTAAAACTATTTTCAAGTCTGACATACACTATATAAAGTTAAGCATAAGAACAGCTTGAAGAATTGGGTACAAAAAGCAGCCTATTGTTGAGGAAGGACTTATACACAGGGAGTTTATGTGCTCCAATCACTTTACAAGTGAAGTTCTTACAAATTCTTCTATTACAATCCTATGTAACAATCAGAGTTCCATTGAAACCCAAGGCAAGGAAAATATTTTGGGTGAGTAACTAAGATTTTGAAAATGGTATAATAGTATTCTAATGATATTGGAATAAAGAGAGTGAAGAAAAAGGAGGATGAATCAAGTAGATCTTGCAGTAGCCTGCGTATGTGGCAACTCTGTCCTTTAGCCTCCAGAGGGCTCTGCCTCACTGGGGGTTTCTGAATGAAAGTTGTGGACTGACTAAACCGTGGAGGCTGCATCTCATGAGGCCGACATCTGGTTGTGAACAGGAAAATCCATGCTCTGGATGTTAATGTTACATGGCATGCCACCATGGAAGAGTTTAAAACTTTTAATTGAATGAGGGACTCTTCTACCTTCCATCCAGATGAATGGCCTTCAGTTAACTCAGTTTATGATTCTAATTCCTTGTTTTTTTTTGTTGACAATTCACTTAAAAACTAGTGGTGATGTAGCACACAGGGGAATGGATATCAGAATAAGTGAAAATTATCAATAAGAAAGAAAATGAAAGCTTCATATGCTCATAGGTGTGTTTTAAAGACCATGTATTATGGTTTCCTTTCTTTTTGTTCAAAGAACTTTCATTGGGTGTAGTATCTCAGTCTTACAGCATTACAGTTCTCTAAGCAACTATTATTTTTTTCACATCAAAGGTCACTCTTTGAAAATATTTCACAGACAATTAAATGCTAACACTTTCCTTCTGTTAGCACTTTGTGTGCTCAGCTAAAATGTGATACAAAAAGTGAAGCACAGTAATTCTATATGTGGGTCACTACAATTAAGTATTATCTTCCTAATCAACTGTATTATAAATAAAAGTATGTTTTCAGAATTCTAGTTTTGTTAAAGTTTATTACAATTAAGTAAAGGTGATAATATAAAATAAATATACCTTTTGCTTTGAAAAGGGTATCTCTTAAGTTACAGTCAATGAAATTTGAAATAAGGGAACTGATTTGTAATGGAAGAAAATTCTTTTTACCTAAAAGAATTTTATTTGCAGATGCTAACTGACTTGTTGAAAGGTAAAATTCAATTTAAAAGACTAGTTAACCGGATGGTTTGTGTGCATGGCTATTATAATTGTTATAGTGTTGTGTTGCTTTGTTGGATAACTTATTGATCATTTAAGTTACTTATTTAAACTGTTTGTTTGGTTTTATGTTTTCTGCATAGAGATAACAGAAACTAGGGAGGTGTGTTATCCACACTGGAAGGTGGAGGGACTGCTTAGGTGACTTCCTAGCTAAGAAAACCAGAACTTTGAGGATGTCAGTTGCTAATGCATTTGCAGAGAATGTGATTTCACAGGCTAAGAAGTATTAGAATGATGGTCTATTCATTTCCTTCTACTGGGTTATGTATTCCTTGAAAACAGTTTTCTGATCTCTAGCACCTACTTCCTTCAAACATATAGTGGACATAAAATAATTACTAATTGAATACATTTCTATATTTACAAATCAATTTGTAGACATAAGTAGAATACCTTTTTCAGGAATTCAAATTTCTTTCTATATTTAATTGTAGATCAAAAGCCCATCCTGTTTGAAATGTTATAATCTCTTTCAGAAAGACAGGATATATGATATAAATAGTCTCATAAATTTAGAATCAATTCAAAGCGAAGAAATGAGCGTCTACTACAGAGGCACCTTTTTACAATTAAGGTTTAATAATAAAGCTAGAAATAATTGCATAAAATAGTGTATCAACATTTGAATTGTAGAAATAATTTTTTGTAAAGTTGCCTAAAGAATTTTAAAAGTAAGGGTTGCTGTGGTGTAAGGATAAATGTCTTTTACATTGACATTTTGCCAACTCACAGCATCTACAAGCCCTTTTAGAATTACATATAAACAAGAATCATTTCACCCACCTCTGGGCTGGAATGTGACAGCTGGTTAGAGTAAGCTTAGCAACACCACACAACAATATCAAACAGGATGAATGGCTTAAGTAATCAGAAATAGAGCATCAAAGTAAAACTGTTCGAATTAGATCCCTGGCCAGGAGAGCCAAGTTAAATGTTCTATGGTAGTATAAATTCTGTAGGATTTTGATGACCATAAGGTATGACTTGACAACTCTAGACTTACAAAATTTCAGAACTGGGGCATTTGTGGTCTTCTAGTCCAACATAAAACATAGAATAAAGTTAATATGGAACATTTAAAGGAATAATCTGAAGAAGAAAGAATGTCCTTGGTCAAGTCTTTGTTTCCTGGTTCGTAGATTAATCACTTTGCTTTCTGTCTGTGCAATTTCCTTCTCAGTCATAACACAGAATTCTAAATTCTCATCTCAAGCTTGTGCATAGTTAAAAGTTTTAGTGATATCTTATTTCAGCATCAAAGACTATCCTTCTGAACGTTGGCCTCCACTCTTTGAATTAATAACTTAATATGCTATAATTTAAAAATGTTTGCAGCACAAAAAAATTCTGCATGTTAATAGATATGACAATGTGTAATGTAAACATATTATGAAAAAATTCTAATAATCCATAGGGGAAATATTTGAATTATACTTTGATATCATGTACCAATGATCAGTATAAGTAATTCATAACCATATTGCTCTCATACTGTTCTTTAATTTATCTAATTTTAGGTGGCTATTATAATATATGTGAAGAGGTCATTTTTCTCCCTAGAGTGTGGTAGGTTAAATCCTTCTTTCAAAACTGCTTTGTATAACAATAAAGTCTGCTTGGTCAAAGCTTAGAGCTCATTGAAGCTCAAGAGCACTGGATTCCAGCTCTTAGTCTTGTACTGTCTGCCTGAGGATGATTTTTGAAATTCTGACTATGGAGTTTCATGTAATTATGTACTGTGATATTGGGGAACCATGACAAAGGATTGAGTCCCTCTGGTGCATCCATTCTAGCTGTACTTATGGAGCTATTTTACTTGCTTCCAAGTTATATGAACAACTTCTATTTTCATAGGTAGTAGTTTTTCAGCTACATTATATATCAATGTCCACTAAATGGTCAATCTAGAGTAAAAAATTACATTAAGTGCTGTAAACTCTTTCACTTAGTATTTTTACTATAAGGTGATACCTCAGTTCATGAATGCTTTTGTGTGTGAACAATTTGGTTCACGCACAGAAACATTTGATAAAATTTTGTTTTTGCTTGCAGACTCTGGAGCAGGTGATGAACACAGTTCAGGCTATCTTTCCCTCATGAACAGGATTGTGGCTATTTTTCCAGAATCAAAGAATGAATTAAATTTGTGAACCAAGGTACCTCTGTATTTCCTAAGGATTAACAAAGAATGACTGCTTATTTGAATGAGGAAATTACAGATACAATTGCCCCAGTACTTTTTATTTCTTAGTTTTTCCAAATTTTCTAAATGTATGCAGCACAAACAGTGGAAACATAACAGGGTACAGAAACTCATAACAACCTTTCCTGCATTAATGTTTCCCAATCTGTAATTTCTTTTATAGGTGCTCAATTTTTTAAGCCACCCTAATTAGATGAGACCTTAAGAGTGAAGTACAGGTTGAAAGAGAAGGCAAATTTATATGAGAGTAGGCTTGAGGCTGCTCAGCAGAATTACTAAGAACTCATTAAGCCCACATAGAGTCAACACAAGAGGCTTTGTGACAACAAGTTGTAATTATATATCTTTCTCTGCTGCTCTGGGGACCAACCAGACCCCTTTCCTGCCCAAATATATTACTTGTGTTAAAGCACACCTAAAAAATACTATGCTAATGTAAATATACAAACATTAATTGCAATTAAAAATTTATTCCAAGTCTATTTCAGGGCCAAAAATAGGTATCAGTAATTTTGATACTAGTACCTCTGCTTCTCACCATCTTTCCAATGGAATTGTTAGTTTTAGTGTACTGCAATTCTTTTTCCACAATTTTTATTTATTTCTGAAAATATAAGTGAAACCATCTTCACATGTCCAGAAACCTAATCAGCACTTAAATCTGAGTTTGTGACCATTGTATGCCTAGTACTTTTCTCTACAGATAATACCATCTGTGGAAAAAACTAAATCACTTAGAGAACAGTCAAGAAGTCATTACAAACTATTAGTCCTTATTGGAGGCTAGGAAAGAGTGACTTATGCTTCAGGTGACTTTTTCCAATAAATTTTCAGAAAAGTTATTTCTCATGAAAATGTTGAGATGCTGCATGTTAGTTATGAAGGAGACAAGTTTGATGGATAACGTGCTCTGATGAGAATCGGCTGATGCAAAATATAGGAAATTGTTGGAAAGTCTTCATTGCTTCCTTAGAAAACTTGGGCAGAGGAAGAAAAGAGATACAGAGGACACCTGCCATGTATCCTTCCATTCTTCTCTCTCCTTCCAAAAGTTTTTGTAGGTTGTCACTGGTTTCATTATAGTGGCATATACCTTCATATTTTCAAAACCTTCCTGGTGAATTATTGATTCCCAGATGACTGTGAGTAATGCCTGCAGTGCTTGCCTCCTAAAGGACTTGAGTCGGCCTGCATAGTTTATAGCTGATAAGCTGGGAGTCAGTCCCTCAGTGCAATGATGAATTCACTGCACTGAGAACCATTTCCATTGTAAATTAATTTTTGAAACGTCAGACCATAAATGTCATCAGCATCATTACCACACTGCTCCCTGAAGCAGCAGCTCTGTCAGTTTGCTGCAGGTGCTGGCTTCTAAAAGGAAGGTGTTTCAAACAAAACACATTAAACCATGACTCCATTCTTGAGGGCAACTTCTTTCAAAGGCCTCTTCACTTGCTGCTGGTTGGCAAAGAGATTAATGGATGTCATTTCTGATACGCAATTGACTTCAGGGTTTTTCCTGTGCCCTTTTAAAAAGAGGCACTCTTGAGTGCCTTTTAACAAATGTGTTTCTCAAACACTATTTTTGAAGGCTGTATGAGGTTTAGCTGGAGCTCATATGCTCATGCCTCAATTTAGAATATATGGATTTCAAATACAACCACTTGTCATGCCTTTATTGAGTCCTCTGTGCATAGGGAATTTACTACACATCATGTGGCGAGCTAAAGGGGTGGGAGAAAACAGGGATGCCCCTGAGGAGCAGGGATTTTTGTAGGGTGAGAAAAAGTCTTATCCTGATAAGCCAGGAAAGTAATGTTAAGTGAAATCCATCTCATGGCCATGTGGTAATTACTTCAAGTTTTTAAGATGTTGCTTAACTTTCAAGTAAGTTTACTGATCATGTGATGTTTTGGGGAAAAAATCATCTTGAGGAAATGAAAATAAGGCAAAGGAGTACATCCTTGATGTAAATTTTATTGCATAGTACATCATTTAGAATATTAAGTGGATTCCAAAATCTTTATGCAGAATATAGAAGAATTTTAAAAGTGGTTTGTTTGTTTTAGGTGGTTTTTGTTCTTACTTTTTTTTTTTTTTTCCTACTTCAACTGTCCAGATTACGATTAACTCAGGGGAATGGCTATGTGTTCTAAGACTGGTTAAATCCATCTGGGGAAAACTTTAGGTGGTGCTGATTAAGCATTTTTTCTTTAATCCACACTCTGATATTGTATTTTAGCAAAGTAGTAGAGAAATATTTTATTTCTTTAAGAAGTCAGTAGGGATATGCTGGAAGGCATTCTCCTGAAATCAACTGTTCATTTACATAATTCTAGACTTCCATGTTCTACACCACATACTTTGGTTCAGTGCTAGGTATCCAGCCAGTGCCTCGTGTTAAACTGATTTAAGTTATTGATAAAAATCTTTAACCGCTAAAGCATACTTGTATTAGACCCAGACAATCTGTTAAGTTTATTTCTTTGTCTTGATAGGAGGTATTTAATGAGCTTTAAGCTTCAGATAGTCATTGTGATTAACACTTCATGTGAATTATGGTATAGATGATGAAAGTGGCGCTAGGATAAATAAGAGAATCTCAACACATTTGGAAGAGTTAGTAACAAACAGAAATGCTGTCCAGCCACCCTGCAACTGATTGTGCTTACAAATAAAAAAAAATGCTCACTTATAAAACCCCATCTATCAGGAGATTCAAAAACTACAACTATAAGTAATCTATGGGTAAGGCAAAGATTACAAGAGATTTTGGAAAATCTTGGAACTTAATGTTTACTGTGATACTAAGATTTGGGGGATATACACAATCTTCCAAATGTCATCAACAAACAATCAAGTTTAATTAGCTATTCATCTAAATTAAGAAATATTAAAAGAATAAAATAAGCAAAAGTGAAACTCTAAATTAAAAATTATTATCAAATTTAATGCCTCAATTTAGTATTTATGAATTTAACATCTATGAATATGAGCTAATTTATGAATATGAGCTAATTCTAACATTTAATAGAATAGCCAAGAAATAGATGAAGAAACAAAAGGGGCAGTTATTTGTATTGGTCAGGTTTGGTATGCAGCTCCCAAGAACAAAACCGTTCTTTTCATGGGGACTGAAACGTAAAGTGGTTTAGGAAGAGCACTAGAGGAAGAAGATGTGGTGTAGTCTGAAAGGCCACGTCCCGACAACCCACCCTGCCACACCTCCGAATGTGCTTCACACCTCTGTTGTGCTTTTAATTCATTCAGTTAATTTGACAATCACAATTAATAATAGTGATAATAGTGATTAATAATAGTAGTCATATTAGTTCTACCAGATATCAGATTTGCTCTAAAAGATATGCAATCATTTAGTGTTGGTTAAGAGAGGACATTGGGTAATGCGACAGAGGAAGAGAAGAGAGGCTTGAAATAAATTGACGCACCTACACGGAAGCTGTATTGTAATGAAGACCTTTGAAGCTTCAGTAAGTTACACTGGAAATCTTATTACTGAAATGAAGATAAAGGAAAAGAAAGAAAAGGAAAGGGAAGGGAAGGAAAGCAAAGGAAAGGAAAGCAAAGGACAAAAGAAAGGAGAAATGGTAGCCTTTCTTTCAGGTAAAACATAAATAGAAAAGACAAAACTTTCAGAAAAACATACAGAATAATGTTTGGGTGCTGTTCAAATGTCAATGAATTTCTTAGATAAGATATATATTTCAAACACAAAAAGATGGTATAAGGTTTATGTTACAAATGCTTCATTCATCAAGAGATGATAAAATGGTGAAAATGGAAGTGAGAAGATAATAACAGAAAATATTTTCTCCACAACAAGAGATTATATTTTTTCCATATTTATTCATCTGCACTATCTTTCCAAGTATATATGAGGAAGTTCAATGACTGCGATTACTTCATAATATAATTTTGTGATATCAGATGGCTTCTAATAATTCATGTTCTTTTTATTAAATTGGGGACAAAAATCAAGGTATCTGTTATGAGGTTATTAAAAACATTATATATCACTGTGTTATTTTGAAAGGTAACAGAAGCAGGTCGGTGAACTGAGGAACCTTGGTTGAATAATGGATGTGAGGTGGGATAGACAGCTCAGTGGCATGAGCTTCTGCCCTGCAAGTGCAAGGTTCTGAGTGATTCCCGGTACCAAAACAGAATCAAGGCCGGGGAGATAGCTCAGTAGAATAAGCACAAATGATAGTGCATATTAAAATCTGATTGAAAAGGTTAAGTAGCACTCCTTTCCTTTGGAATGATGGCTACAATATTAGTAATAAAAGTTGGTCCTTCCAGTCATTTGTCAGCTAGAAATGTTCTTTCCTGGAAGTAATAAAAAACGCAGCCTATTCCAATTGAATATGTAGCATAGCATTCTGGTTAAAGTACAGGTTCTGGAAATAGATTTTGAGAGTTCAAACCTTAGCTAGTAAAAGAGCAAATTTTCTCATTTCTTTAGGTTTTAGTATTCTCATCTAAAACAATGAAGACATAGCTCACCAGACTAAAGGGCCTGTTTAGGAGGGACTGGGGTTTGATCCACCGCACGCTGTGCTGGCCCCGCCCCCAGGGCACGCTGAGACAGTGACTGAGACCGTAATCCCAGCACTTGGGAGGCTAAAAACAGGAGGCTCTCTCTGAGTCTGATCTGTAGTGAGACCCTGTAGACTCTGTACTAAAATACATAAAAAATAAAATAAAAATGAGATAAAAAATAAATAAAACAATGAAGACAATAATATGTATTTTGTGGTTAACTGTGACAAGATATATATATATATACATAGATAGATAGATAGATAGATAGATAGATAGATAGACAGACAGACAGACAGACAGACA
>NDGN011556627.1:0-10225 GCA_002564285.1 Tympanoctomys barrerae | reverse complement strand
TGCTTTGCTAAGCTTGTTCTAAGTAGGTGCTTTAGACCACTGAGCAATCTCACCAGCCCTAAATACATTTTTTTTAAAACAAGTAAAATGAATACTTTTTAAAAATCATGACTAGGGGCTGGGAAAATAGCTGAGTGGTCTGAGTACCTGACTGGCAAGCACAAGGACCCGAATTAGATCCCCAGTAACACATGCCGTGCTGGCACTAGAACCCCAGGCGCCGTGCTGGCACTGATGGCACACACCTGTGATCCCAGCACTGGGGAGGCTGAGACAGGAGGTCACTACGAGTCTCAGCTGTTTAGTGAGACCCTGCACCAAATAAATTAAGATAAGAGCTTGAGTAGGTAAGAGTCAACGTAGATGGTTTTGCTTAGACTGCTGGCGTTGGGAAGCTGCAGCGTCAGTGCCTGCTCTGTGTGTGCTGGCTTTTCTGGAACTGCAGCATGCCAGTCTGCCGGCCAGTGCTGGTAGTTAAACAGTGAGCTAGAAGAGGAAGCTTAGCAGTGTGGTGTCCAGGATGTCCGGTGGCAGAAGCCGGGGTCTTCACGGGTGCTGATGGGTGCTGGTTTTGCTGTGGCTGACCAGCTGCAGATTGCACTTGCACAGAGCTGTGTGGGCTGGCAAAGGTGAAAGTGTCCACTGCTGTCAACCATTTTCAGGACTCCATAGCAAACCGAAACTGTCCTAACTGAAAGGAGCAGAATAGACGTTGGAGTAGAAGCCTGGCTCGTTGCAGGGGGATTGAAGACTGGAAGTGGAGCATGGCTGGGGGGCGGGTCCCCGAGCAGGGCGGCGTCGAGGTGCTCTCCCTGCAGCGGAGAGGACGCTGTGAGGCCGGTGGGCACGCAGTCGGTGGGCGCCCAGGCTGCGCTTCTGGAGATGAGTTAGCAGTGGCTGGCAGGACGCAGGAGTAGCAGCAGGTACTATGTGCTTGTCTGGAGCGCTTTCTGTGACAGTGCTCTGCTGAGAATTACCACTTTCTGGTTTTGGCCAGCTCAGCCTGCCCGCTTGGTGAGGCTGGCATGGCATTCGGCGATGGGGTTTGAACCGATCCGCAGTCCCTGTGCCTGCCTCAGCTTACCTAAGCAGGCGCTTTACACTGCTGAGTTATCTCGCCAGCTCAAGAATTACCACTTTTCACAAACTCTTCACTCGCAGAACGAAGCTGATGCGAGGGCTTGGGCAGCCGTGGCATGACCATGTTGCTTGCCTGGCAGAAGACGCTCGGGCCTGCCTTCTCATAGTCTTTGTTTGGTTTTCCTCATACAATGGCAATGTTGTGGAAGTCTTTTGCGGAATTAAACTCAGGCCCTTGCACTTGCCAGGGAAGCGCTTATTCCACTGAGCCATCTTCTCAACCCCCAGTGTTGTGTTTAAGAGGGTGTAGCAATGTACAGAGCTGTGTTTTGCTAAGAGAAAAGTATACAAAGTTAAAAGCTCTTGGGTCCTCAGTAGGACAGTGGGCAGTTCAGAGGAAATGTGGGACCAAAAGATCCAGCGAGGGTTTTCCAAAGGTTTTTAGAGTAAGTACAGTAGTGGACAGACAGCGATGAACTCCAGACTACTCCTCTTCAGCTTGAGCACACTCACCCTCTCATGCTTGTCATTTCTGAAGCACTTTTGGAAGACCTTGTAGGGTCTCTTGAGAGGTGTAATCAAAGGCACAATTTACGAAAATGTCACTCGGAGGCTGCGTCCACCCTCCTCGCCAGGCTCCTGAAAGTCAAAAATGACGTGAACTGGAAATATTGTGGCCAGCTAGAGCACATGGAGGCAGCCCCTGCAAGCAGCTACAGACACTCGGGAGAGAGCACGCGGAGCTGCCTGGGAGAGTGTGGCTGGCTGCGGGGTGAGTGCCTTCCAGGTAGAGCAGGGAGAGTCATGCCAGGAGGGATGTTTTTAATGTTAAATATTCAGCGCACTTTCAGTCACTCCAAATATGGTAATCTCACATTGTACCCGGGGGCAGAAGTGATTAAGAAGGCCTCTTAGCAGGCGCTGTAGTGCCTCCTATAAGCCCAAGTACACACGAGGCCAACCTGAGCGACTTAGCAGGATCCCGTCTCATGTGTGGAAAGGGGACTAAGCTCCGGGCGAGGGCCCCAGGTTCAGCGCGGCAGAGGCCTAGGAGTAGCACATGGCTAGCTCGGCGACGTCGCCCGCCTCGGGCCTGTGAGGCCGGGCCTCACTCCCGGCCTCCTGCGCAGGGAAGGGGCTGGGGTCAGCAGAGTTAACCATGGAGGGAAGATTGCCAAAGGCGAACCCTTTCCCTTGAGAATTTGTAAGTATAACTTAGTTCCTTATATTGTCTCGCTGTAAATCTTACTTCAGAACTTGCCAGGTCGGCCTGTGACCTGTTGGGCACAGCCTGTGGGAACACACCATGGGAGCTCGTAGAGGTTAGGCCAGGAGGTGGAGCTCCAGGCTTTGGCCTGTGCTGTGGTTTGGCCCTTTCTGACTCACGGGTGGGCATCTGGAGTACCTGATAGTACAGCTGATTTTTTTTTTTAAGTGAACACAGCAATATTTTATTGTCTTCACAATAAAACAAAACATGAAAAGTTAAAACCGGACCATGTGGCCCTTTCTTACCTCCTGCCAGTCCCAGATGATTGCATCTCTCAGTAGCCAGCGTCTCCTAGATCTGCAAGTGGGCTCAGGCCTCAGGACACTCTTCTGTGTAGTTTTGGCCTTCAGGAGCATCGCCTGAGACTGTCCACTATGGCCACTCTGCTTCCTGTCCTAACACCGCCTTCCCCGGGCACACAGGGAATCCATGCTTGTCTTGTACTGTGTCACTTTGTGCTGCTGGTGCTTGCCACGCTTCTTACAGGTTTTGAGAACGCTTCCCATGCGTGCAGGTATGCTACCAGCGAGGAAAGCCAGGTGACATTTTAGGTCACTGATGTCTAATGGCCTAAAGTTTACCTTCCTTGAGAAACTGGTTGTTGTCTTCCAAACACAAGAACCATTTGGGGGTCTGGGGAGATAGCTCAGTAGAATACACAGCTGCCTGCCATGTGGGGCTAGCACTCATGATGAGGTGCTGTTGTCACCCCGGCGCAGCCGGTGAGGACCAGTGCGACCAGGAGGTAAAGCAGCTGTGCTTGGAGTGAACTCTCGCTCGTGCTCAGCCAGGACGTCTCCCACTCCGCTGGAAAAGAAAGCCTTAAAATCCAGTCCTCTCTCCTTGCGTTTCATTGAGGCATACCCCAAATACGGGCTTTCAGAGGCATTAAGAGTAGAAGCTGAGCTTGCCTGGCACGCACAAGGGCCCAAGTTCAATCTCCGGTTCCACCAAAAAAAAAAGCATAAGCTGAGAAAGCAAATCCGAAGGCCACATCAAGGCGTAGGTGGATGATTTAGGAGGAGGACTGCAGACGGGACTTTCTCTTTGTTTCTGTTCCTCTGTGGCCTTGTGTCCGTTTCACCAGCCATTACTTGAGGTCAAAGGCAAATGTAAGTGGCTGCAAGATCGTTTGAAGAAGAGCCTGTCTCCAAAAACCCTGTTTCTCCTGTGTCTTCCTGCTGCCCGAGCCCAGCCTTGTTTCCCAAGGTCGGCTCTCAGTCACCCAGTTGCCCAGGCTCGGCTCACGCTCGTGGTCCTCCTCCCTCCGCCTCAGCAGTGCTAGCATTCCCCACACACGCCACCACACTTGGTTTTCAGAATGTTGCTTTTAAGAACAAACAGGGCAGGGGAGATAACTCAGCAGTGTAAATGCCTGCCTGGCAAACACAAAGTCCTGAGTTTCATCCCTGGTACCAGAAAACCCGAATGAACAAGGCACGGTGGCGCATATCTATAATCCCAGTCCTGAGGAGGAAAAAAAGTAAAATTGCAAAAAAAGCAGTTTATCCTTTCTTGGGTTACCAACAATGACACAGATATTAATGTTGATTGTTCATTACACTGTTCCTGAAGAGCATTACAGATGACCAGGTGCTTACATTAACTGATTTTCATGGAAAGCAGGCTTTTTTCCCTTTTAAACACGTCAGAGTGTGTTTATCAAAGGCCATCGTAAGAAAGTGACTGTCTTAAGTTTTTCTCTGGAAAGTGACATGTCGGAATGGCACCAGACGCAGCGCTTGGCTAAGAGGGAACTGTTGGGCAGGGAGGCGCATCCCACGTGACTGAGAAGGGCTGTGTGTTGGTGGCTCGGGTAGGGATTACAGAGCCATGTACCGGTGCTTCAAGGAGGGATGGCTCTATAGCCCGTCCAGGGTGGCACCACAGTCCCTTACCACAGCTGCTGTGTCTGCCTCCCCCTCAGTGGCGAGGGTGTGCAGGTCAAGTCTTGTGACCAAACGCACTGGAACTTGGGAGTTGCACCTCCCTTGTTTTTGATCACTAGGGTTACACGACATTATAGGATAAAGGTACCAAATTTTAAACGTTTACAGTCTGTCCCTGAGAAGGAACCAATCTTACACGTTGGCTTAGAATTCTAAAGTACACATAATGCTCAGTTTAGCTGTTGGAAAGAAAAGTTGCCAATCATCTAAGTGGTTTTCCAGTGAGAAATAAATCACATTGGATTTTCAACAGAATAGAATCATAGGTAGCTATGTATTTTCATTTTTTGGTGGTAGCAGGGATCAGACTCAGGACCTTATGCTTGCTTGGCAAGCACTGATTCCTCTGAGCTCTCTCCCCAGTCCCTCATAGATAGCTATTAAAATGAAATAATGTTTTTCTCTTTTGTATTTGGTGCAGGGACTACAGATCAGACTTGTAGTGACTCTCCTATTCACGCACTGGAATTACAGGCGTGCGCCACCACGCGCAGTCTCAGCAGGGCTAGCAGGCAGGCTGGGATTAAACCTCTGATGCCTGCGTCTGCCTAAGCAGGCACTTTAATCCGCTGAGCTATCTGGCCAACACGAGTGAAATCATAATGTTTTGTCTGTGTGCATATATGAAAAGTTGTTGGAGATACATTCTTTTAATAAAATGAAACAAGCTGTACATGTGTCTTGAGACAGGGTCTTGCTCCGCAGCCCAGGCTGGTGTTGAATTCACAGGCTTCTCCTTCCTCAGCCTCCAGAGTGCCCAACGATTTGCATTTTTAGGAGCATAACTGTGGGATTATGGGGCACTTTCACATTTTAAGATACGTGTTCTCATGGTGTGAACCTCTGACCACATCAGCTTCATGGGCCCTGCGTTGCAACCAGCGGGGCACAGGAGTCCCTGAGCAGGTCCCCTCCTCCTCCCGCCCCGGACCGCCTCTGCCGCGCTCCTGTCTCTCGCTCACCCCGGCCCCAGCCCCTATCCCTGGCCGTGCTCTGCCCCGCAGCCTTCTGCTGGCCTTTCGGCAGCTCCTTGCTTACCCTGGAGACAGCTCGGTGTGCTCTTCCCAGCACGCCTCCCTCTGTGAGTCAGAACTTTTCAGTTTCCCGCTTCCTCTGTGTGCTGCTACCACTTTCATCTTCTAGGGAGTTGCCAAGTGTTCAGAATTTTTATTCTCCGCGAAGTGTCTCTTCCAGCTTGAGTGAAGCTTGAATGAGAGTCCCTTTTTCACATAAGCTCCAGAATGGTGCTTTCCTTGTAACAGATGCGCGGGGAGTAGGAACTGAATGAGACGAACAGATGAAAAGGCTTGTGCCGTTGGCAGTTAGAATTTAAAAGACAGTTGTATGCCAGTAGTATGGTGTTTATTTTTCTCTGAATTTATTGCCTGAAAAGTCATAAAATTTCAGAGGGCCAGCCAAATAGCTCAGCAGATTAAAGTGCCTGCTTAGGCAAAGTAGAGCGGCTGGGGTTTGATCCCTAGTTGCTGTGCCGACCCACCCTCCAGGGCTCACTGAGAGAGCGATTGAGACTGGGTGTGATGGTGCATGCCTGTAATCCCACCTCTTTGGGAGGCTGATCACAGGCAGATCACTAGGAGTCCAATCTACATAGCGAGACCCTGTATACCCTTTACACTCTTACTAAAAAATACAGAAGAAAAAAAGGTCATAAAATCTCAAAGCCAGCTGGTGGTGGTGTATGCATATGTCGGATGTCGGCTCCTGCTGTGCCAGGGGCACCTCTGATGGCGTTCAGGTGTATTTTTCACTCTTGTTGGTAAAAGGCCCACTCCGTGGTCTGTCTGTTTAAAGTCACTGTATACACATCTAAGCAGAACTGGAACTTTGCACGCAGGCTCTGGATTTGGATCTGTAAACCATTTGGTTTACGGAAGCACTTGGTAAGCCTCGTGGCTCGGTGTGTGCTGTGTCCCTGACGTGGACTGCGCTGTCTTCCAGATGAGGACTGGCAGGAAGCGCACGAGCGTCTGGCCGAGCTGGAAGAGAAGCTGCCGGCGGCCACCAGTGAGCCGGCAGGCAACGGGGAGAGGGATGAGATGGACCTGCTCGGGGACCACGAGGAGAACCTGGCCGAAAGGCTGAGCAAGATGGTGATCGAGGGCGAGCTGGAAGACCCAGCCATCATGAGGGCTGTGCAGACCAGGCCGGTTTTGCAAGTAAGTTGCCCTGACTCGAGAGCTGTAATAGACTAATGAAACAGTGAGGCTCTTACTAAGCTTTAGCGGACTGTTCAGCTGGTAAGCTCTGCCTTTACGAACTACATACATGTGCCACAGAAAACTGATCATACAGTTTCTGGTCATCGCAATCCTGGAAAGTAAAGTTGGAAAATCCTGTGCGGTGGTTTCTTACCCTCGAGCAGCTGAGGTTCTCTTGGACCTCTGGTCCCCAGCGGCAGATGAGCCGTTCCAAGAGCTGCACAGTTCCAGATGTTGTGCGCATGTTTTCTATTTTTGGTAGCCACAACCAGGAAGTCTGAACTCTAGCATCTGGGATGGATCCGAAGTCCTGAGGCGAATCCGAGGTCCACTGCTTGCTCAGGTATTGCATGTTCTCTTTCTTCTGCTAGAAGCTCCTGATGACATTAGGTCAGTGCCTGTCACCCTGTCCCTGCCGTGGGACCGCGTAGGGTGAAGCCATTTGGTAGTGCTGTCTGCCTCTGCCCGCCGCTCTTCCTGGAGCCTCTGGGCAGCAGCTGAGAGAGACGCCGGCGCTCCTCTCTGTCGGCGTGTGTTTGAATTACTTTGGTTGTGGCAGAGCGGCGGGCAGGGAAGAGGTGTTCACCAGGGCCTGGCTGCGGCACAGGCTGTTGGCTGTAGCCGGACTCTGCGAAGGCTTTCTGGCGCGTTTGACTGCTCTGTCTTTATTATGGCAGCAGGTCCATTCTGTTTATTCAGCACAGAATTCTTAGAAGAATTGAGTAAGAGTTACATGCCAAAAAGAGTGAGCTTTTCTGTACATAAATTTAAGAAGAAATGTTAAATAATTACTATATTTTTGGCATGTGCGGAGATTATTAATGAAGCATTTCAAGTAGTTTCTCACTTAGCTTGTAACAATTTCCTCACTAGGAGACGCCCACAGTGTCTGTACTAGAATATGCCTTGCCTCAGAGGCCCCAGCAGGGCCCAGAAGACGAGCGGGATCTCTCTGAGCGCGCACTGCCGCGGCGGTCAACGTCACCTGTCATTGGGAGTCCCCCTGTGCGAGCCGTCCCCATAGGCACCCCGCCTAAGCAGGTGGCTGTGCCCAGCTTTAACCAGCAGGTACCTCTCCTTAACAGGCACCCAGCCCAGGCCAGGGAACCTGGGCAGAGTTACCTGGGAGACGGGTGGGCAGGGAGGAGGGTGGAAGGCTTGGGTAGATGTTGGATTAGGAAGAAGAGTAGCCATTAGAAGAGAAATCAGTACAAAGAGAGACACAGTCCCTAGCACCCTTTGCTGCTGCTGCTGCTGCCACTGCCGCCGCCGCTGCCACCACCGCCACTACCTTTTCACTGGGGAAGAGAAGGGTCATTCCTTACATTCAGTGCAGATGCCCTTTTTGAGCTGTTTTTCTAGCTGCCCTATACACTGGCAGAGAGAGAAGTGAAAGCTGGGGGGAACGGGAACACTCAGCATTGTCCACGTCCCTTTTTACCCTTAAGATATCCCTGCTTTCCCTAGAGCCTGTGCAGTCCTGTTCCATAGACTTCCCTCCACCTGAACCAGCAGCTGAAAAGGAAGGCCACTTTGGAAGGTATGGGGGGAGGGCGGTGTCGGTACGGCCCAGTCAGGCCCTGTCCCACGACACGGTGGAGGCACAGCGTAGCGTGGCACTGCTGAGCACTGGCCAGATCCAGAGGCTGCCAAATAGGACTTGGTTACTCCTCCAGCTTTCTTACCATTCCTTCTCCCTCACCGCTACCAAAATAGATCCTCTTGGAGAGAAATTGCAGGTCAACATTTGCTGGCACCCCCCTTAGATAGCATGGAAGGGTGGGGCCGGCTCTTGGCTTGACCTGTGAGGAAGCAAGCGGGGGCTCCGAGTTTGAGCTGTTAGCCGTAGCAGTTGCGTAGAAGTAGGGCTTTGCGCTGAGTTCTGCGTCTCTGCCAGGATTGGAGGGGAGGTGTCCAGGTGGGAAAAAAGCTGATTTCATTGAGTGTAGTTGTACCTATGTCTGTCCTGATAGATTCTGTGTCCGAAGCCCGTCCACGTCCGGCCCCCAATGCCACCGCGTTATCCTGCTTCGTATGGCGAGAGGATGTCTCCAAACCAGCTCTGCAGTGTCCCGGTACGTAGCCTCACAGCCTGACCCAGCCGGGCGCTGCCTGTGTCCTGGGCCCTGCCTGGTGGACCACTGTTAGGGCAAGCAGTGCTGACGCCTCCTGAGTGTCACGTGTCCTTTAGAAACAACTTCTATATTTCAGTTTCTGTCCGCAGCTCAGATTACATAGCGTGCTTGTGTCCTAACTCTTTACAATAAATAAAGCTCACTCTCATCAGCTTGTTCCCTCAGTCTTTTGCTTGTTTTTTCATGTTTATTCTACTGAGCCATCTCCCCGGCCCCAGAGGTACTTTTATGTGTTCCGTGAAAAGCTCTGCGGTTGGAGAGTTTCCACATCAAAGCTTACACTCCATTTCTCCTGAGAGCCCTCATAGGGTTACCTGTTTTCATAACGTGGATGTACTTCTCCCTTTTTCTTACTGTAGAACTCTCCCCTCCTGGGCCCCCCTTTTCCCAATGCTGCGCCGGTTCTCAGCCCCCTGCAGAGAGCACAGCTCCTTGGCGGAGCTCAGGTAAGCCTGTGCTAGGCGCTGCCAGGGACCACCTTGCCTGCTGTCCTGAGCGGCGGAGGCGCTGGCCCCTTCTTGCCCTCCATCACTATTACTGTTCCCGTGGAGTTATTAACGGAAACAGTCTTGGCCTCACCATGGTTGAGCGGGGCGCATGTGGGCGAATCGGAGCTGAGCTCTCGTCCTCCCATAGCTGCAGCCTGGACGGATGTCTCCCAGCCAGTTTGCACGGGTTCCTGGCTTCGTCGGGAGCCCACTTGCTGCCATGAATCCCAAGCTGCTGCAGGGGCGAGTTGGGCAGATGCTTCCCCCAGCTCCAGGCTTCCGTGCCTTCTTCGGCGCCCCGCCCCCCGCCACACCACCTCCGCAGCCGCACCCTGCCGGCCCAGGCCCTCATCTGCAAACCCTAAGGTACAGAATCCAATCATGCCCGTCTCTCTGTTGGTGACATTTAGGTTCCAATGTAAAAGCCTCTGGATGTTTCCTGAGGGAAACATTTGGAGATGCTCTTGGGTCTTGCACTTGGCAGCCAGGAGCACGTCTGCGAGTCTGCCTGAGGGCTCGCTTATATTCCCCTTAAGGGTCACGCTTCTCTGTACATTTGTATCAGCTAATTACCTGTTGCTTTTCAGGTTATTTTTGTAACTCCCTTAACATTCACCTGACAGATACCAAGGAGCTGACAGCCATGCTTAGAATTTAGTTAATTCTGTGCTAGCCCACTTCCGTTCTTCTACCCTTTGGTTTTATAGCAAGGTGCTCAAGATCCTGCTGTGGTGGTATTGTGTTTTGTTGTATATAATTCTCAAGAGAAACAACAAATAGAGATACATAAATAGAGTTTATTTTAGGGAGTTGGCTAGCAGATGTGATTATAGAACTGAGCGGTCATAGACCCATAGGGCAGGCAGCAGGGCTGAGAGGCCATGAATCCATAGGCAGGCAGCAGGCCTGAGAGGTCATGGATCCATAGGCAGGCAGCAGGCCTGAGAGGTCATGGATCCATAGGCAGGCAGCAGGCCTGAGAGGTCATGGATCCATAGGGCAGGCAGCAGGGCTGAAAGGTCATGAATCCATAGGCAGGCAGCAGGCCTGAGAGGTCATGGATCCATAGGCAGGCAGCAGGCCT
>NDGN011556626.1:9929-23321 GCA_002564285.1 Tympanoctomys barrerae | reverse complement strand
TCAGTAGAATAAGCGCTTGCCTGGCAAGTGCAAGAGCCTGAGTTCAATCCCCGGTTCTGCCAAAAAAAAATTAATAACTAAAATTTTTTAAAAATCATTCAAAAGCTATACCCTTTCCATCATAAACCACTTGGGATCCCAGCCTCACGCCCACTGAAAGCAAGCCTGTATCTCCTGAACACTGAGACCAAACGCTGACTGGGGGACTTTCTCTTTAAGGATGACGTCATCACTGTGATCAGCCGCGTGGATGAGAACTGGGCAGAAGGAAAGCTGGGAGACAAAGTAGGCATCTTCCCGATCTTGTTTGTAGAGGTACGTGAGTGCCAGGTCTATATCTGACGCAAGCTGACTGAGAAACCTGTATGTGCTCAGCGAGACTTCAGAGCAATTCCTACTGCGCATGAGCCTTATTTCAGAATTACCAAAGGTCTCCAAAGAAAAAATGCCACACAATTACCCAATTCTGGCAGAGTACAGGGAAAGAGTTCTTTCCCATTCTGCTGCTGGGAATGTTCATTGGTGAAATCTCTTCATATCCAGGTTCAAATTAATCATATTAAAAACACATAAAATATGTACCTCCTTGCAGGTCTACATCTGGAAGTTTCTAGTAAGGAAATATCTAGATAAACATGCAAAAATATATGGACAAATGTGCAAAGTATTCATCATAGCCTTGTGTAGAATGATGAAAATTTAAAATAATATGCTCAACAATAAAGAATGAGTTTTTAAAATTATAGTGGTAGAAAAATGCATACCCTTCAAAATGTTGTAAAATAATATTTAATATCACAGAGTGTTTGATGGTATAGAAAAACATATGATTTATTGTCAAGTTAAAAATAAATTTAATGAGTGTAGAGTTTCATATTCACAAGATGAAAAGGTTCTGGAGATCTATTTCATAACAGTGTGAATATATTCAACATTACCGATCTGTATCACACATTACAGCACATTACTGAAATGGTAAATTTTATATATGTTTTCTACAATGATAAAAATGTTAAACTGTGTGAAACTAGCTTTATAAATATATGTGTGTATATAAATAGATAACCAACTAGAAGAATGTATGCCAAAATATTAATAGTAGTGATCGCTAGATGGTGACATACAGGACAATTTTCATTATCTTCTGTCAACTTGCGTTTTCTAAATCTTCTGAAATGGGCATATATTTATTTCTTCTACATTTTTTAAGCTACTTTATTAAAAAGAAAAGAAAACCTGCTAGGCTACCCACCTATTTCTTCAGCATAATAGCGTCATCTGTCGTGCTATGGGCCTCACCCTAGCTCAAAGCGAATCATCACAAATTTAAAAGAGGGCTTTCATTGTTTTGCTGCATTTAGTAGATGCTTACCATGCATGAGGCATTAAAAGTGAGGATTGGAGAGCTGTCAAAAAAGTAAAAGCAGCCATCTCCACCCTGTGAAGGGCAGGGTGAAAACAGAACAGAGGCACAAATGCAGAGAGGAGACCCACTATTCTGTTCCTAAGAGACAAAGCTGGCTCTGAGTGCATGCTGGGCCCAGAGCGCTGTCTGCTGCTCATGGTTCTTTCTGTCCCCTCTGCTCAGAGCCATGAAGGCATGAAATAAGTGAAGAGCAGGCTGCAAAGCGAGTCCGCAAAGTTGCCCTTTGCTCAGTTACCAAGAAGGTATTCTGGCTGCTAGGATTTCCCTCTTCCTGCAGCCCCTTCTATACCCGCTGATGCTTTCTATCTGCTCCAGTTCACTTACTTTATAAGGCTGGACTAGAAACCCACACTCTCCATAAAAATTCAGCAATGCCCAGTTGTTTATTTCCTCTGTGAGCACCTGACAGGTGTACTCACTGTACTTCACAAGCTATCCTAACACAGAACAGGCACTCTGTAAAAAATTAGGTGGCCAGGGGCCGGGGAGATGGCTCAGTGGAATAAGCGCTTCCCTGGCAAGCGCAAGGGCCTGAGTTCAATCCCCGGTTCCGCAAAAAAAAAAAAAATTAGGTGGCCAAACATGGGTAAAGCCCTGGGTTGAATTCCTAGCACCACAGAAAGAAAAATAATAATAAGTGAATGTATGAAAAGCCAAATAGAGATGGTCAGAAATAGACCATCTCTATTTAAATCTCTTATCTAAATAGACTTAAATCAGATGGTCAGAAAAATTTTAGAAAACAAACCCTTCAGTGAGACCCTATCTTAAACATACATTGAATCATTCAACTAATTTTTCATTGAGTATCTGCTATGTCAGGTTCTGAGCTAAGTCATAACATGTAAGACAGATACAAGCTCCTGCTCTCAGAAACTACAGACATTCAAGTAATCACAAGTGTGACAAATGATCAAAATGTGAAGTAGAGGGAACCACTAGGGGGCTATGATGTGCAGCTCCCTGGCAGGAGGCCAGCAAAGGCCACTTAAGCCAAGCTGTGAAAGACGCTCAGGGCTGGATAGGTAAGCACAGAGGGAATATAATGTATCCAAGGAACCAGAAGAGATCCATGCCTAAGGTTTAGAAAAGAAGGGACTATCACAAATGAAATCAGGGAAAGAACTGAGGACACATCACAGATGACTGCATAAGCCATGCTGTACCGTCAGACACTCTAGGTTATGCTGCCATAATAAGCATCCCCCGAAGACTCAGTGGTTTAACAAAGGAAGTGTTACCTCTCACCTACGTTACATGTTTAGCTAGGAGGTACTGCTCACATAGTCAGGAAGCCAGGCCAATAAACAAGGCCATCTTATAGCTGCTCTTTCTGTAACACATGATGCCCTCATTTCCACGGGGATGGATGAGTGCCTTGTGAATCAGCAGTTAAATGCCTCAGCACAAAAGTGGCACTTCCTGTTCCCCTTCTTGGCCTGCTGCACCAAGTGAGCCACACAATGTCTCTCGACTTCAAGTAAGCTGAGAAGTAGGGGGGCAGACATGGAATAGTTGGTGAATATTGTCTCAGTCATGTCACATGAAGTTTGGATTTGACCCAAAGGCCAACAGAAACCATTAAAAACATAAGACATTGACTTGATCAGACTTGGGCTTCTTCATGGCTTCTCTGGGTGGAGAGGGAAGAGTAACTTAAAACAAAGGAAGAAACCCAGGAAGACCAGGAAGGAGGGCAATGTGTGGCTCAGTTCTGAGATGCACTGCAAACAAGTGGACAGAGTCAAGGACCTCTTCGTAGGTAGAATCCTTAGCACTGGGCAAATGCCAAAGCAGAGGGCATGAGGAAAGCGACCAAGGGCAGCCCCACATTCTGGTTTGGGTGTCTGGGCTGTAATGGAGCCATTTGTCAGGACAAGCAACATTTACCGAGGGGGAACAAGAGCAATAACTGGGAGAGTGTGGTGAATTCTCCAAGGCCAGAGATCAGCAGCAATCGGTACCTAATTGGACACACAGGAGATGTGAAGGTTTTGCATGGTCTCCTGCATTATCTTTAAATGATGTTTCATACCTCTGAGGGGGAAAGGCACCACTGATTTTATTATCCATTTCTGAAACCCTTTTTTTCCCCAAAAAAACTTCCACATTTAATGATTATTCATTTGGAGACTCTCCCTACCACTTTACCTCTAAAATTAGTGATTACAAGTATCCTCAGAATTATCATCAAACTAGCCATTGCTTCATTTGTTCTCCTAATTGCCAGGAAGGGGATAAGATAATCAAGTGGTTGCTCTAATCTGGGAACCTGCTTTTCAAAAATTACTTGAAATCCAAATTGAGCTTTTTAAAGCAGTACTTAAATTTTGATTCCAGTAATTTCATTAAGACTTGCTGAGCATTCTTTAAATAAGCTTTGAATTACCAGTGTCGTGCAGAGCAACTGGAAGGAAGGAAGACTTCTTATGGGGATTTTTTTTTTACATAAGCAGAATTTTTCCTGTTACTGTATCATCTGATTTATTGAACTGTACCTGCATAAAAGGTAGCAAAACAAATGCTGAGCTTACACCTATTCTTGTCAGGACTTCTCCAACAGTGCCTGCCTTGATTGAATGAACCTTGCCCGGCCCAATGAACCTCAAGGATATTGTTGCAAACGAGTGGGTGCAAATCTAAGAGACCTGCAATTATTCCCCAGCTGAGCTGTTAATCATACCAGCAGTGGACAAGGCAGAAGCACATCTCGAGGGGCCTTTCGCCAGGGTTGCTGATAGGAAACTGGTGGAGGTGCCCAGCCCGGGGCAGAACAATTAAGTCAAAAGCAGAAAATTTAACTCCTTTCATTAAAGCTGTCAATACCAGAAAAGCAGGTGACTCACTCAATTCAAAGAATATACATTGTTCCCTTACTGGATGAATGCTGGAGGGTCCATGCTTGGGCCATGAAGGACATTGTCCCTAGTTCCCAAGCTGCTGTCAGAGCCCCCCACCCCAACAATTTCATTTAATTTCCTAATTGGTTTCCCTGCTTCTGTTCTGGCATTTCTGAATAACAACCAGAATGAGATTTTCATTTTACTTATGTAATGTTTGCTGTTTTGGTGGCCAGATCTGTAAGTTTTCATAAATGCATACAATTTCATACAACTGATCCAAAAGAGAGGACTATTCCAACCCTACCCTCCCCCTTGAAGCCCCTCACAATGCCCCAGTGCAGCCAATCCCTTCCCTGACTTCCACACTGGATGACCACTGATTTACTTTATGTTTCTGTGGGTTTCTTTTTTTAGAATATCGTATATATGAATCATACAGAATGTAGCTTTTTCATTTATTATTAGTTTATGTTTGCCAGGCAAATCATTACATTCATCTTAGGGAATCAGTACATGTATGTGTGGCCCCTTGACCATGTTTACATCCCCTTCTCCCACCCCACTTTCCCTTCTCTCTTTCCTGGATCCCTTTTCCACCATGACAAATTCTACCTCACTGTTTCCCATCATTTCTCTTTTGTCGTGCTCTCTAAATTATTTATATTTTGAGTTTCTCATATTAGAGAACCCATGTGATATTTAACCTTCCCTGTCTGACTTGTGTCACTTAACATTAGGCAGAATGTAGGTTTTTGAAGCCGGCTTCTTTCCTGTTGTATAATACAGTTGAGACCCACTGTGTATTTATTGCTAAGTGGTTATTTCATTGTATGAATGTACCAGAGTTGCTCTACTTATTTCATAGTTGAAAGACATTGAAGTTGTTTGCTATTGTGGACAGATAGGAATAAGGATACTATTTTCTCAGGAGGCTGAGGCTTTGAGCTGGAAGCCAGCCTGGGTGACATAGCAAGACCAATTTCAAAAAGGATGAAGAGGGGGTGGGAAGGAGGGAGGAAAGGAGGGAAAAAGGAGGGAAAGAAAAAGATAAGAAGTTGCTATAAACATTTGCACAGCAGTTTTTTGAGGGACCATAAGTTCTATTTGTCATGAATAATTAATTACCTAGGAGTGGGATTGTTGGGTCAGATGCTAAGGATGTCTTTAACCATAAGAAATTGCCAGATAGTAACACAAGCTTTTAAAAGCATAAATCAGATCATGTCATTCTTCTACCTAAATCTTCCCAAAGGCTTCCTGTTAACACTTAAAATAAACCTGAAGCCTGCCAGTCCCTGTGTGACCTAGCTCCTGCCTACCTGTGGGGCCCGCTCTTTTGCCCTTTCTCCTCACCTATTCTCTTCCATCTTTCCATTTCTTTCTTCTGTCTTTTCTGAAATAGGCCAAGCTTTTGCCTCCTTCCCACTGGCTTATGATTCTGCCTGACATGTTCTACTCCTATTTTTACCTGGCCAGCTCTTTGGCATTTGTTGTCTCCACTTATGTCATCTTCTCAGGCTCTTCTTCAGCCTCCCAATGTAATGAAGCCACTTCCCTCAATCGCACTGTCACTCTGGAGCCCTTACTACTATCTGACATTCTCTTGCACTGTAGTTTCCATGTTGGCTTTGTCATTTATGTCACTCCTTCTAGATCTCTGCTCTCTTATCTTTAAAGTGGACATGATAATACCCATTCCCCAACTTAAAGAGTTTCTCACAATATGACAGACTCCAAGGCAAGAACTGCATCTTCTGTTAACCTCTCTGTGTCAGTTATTTTAAACCTCTGCACAGTGTCACTGTAAATTTTTTAAAAGGGAAAAGCCTTCTTACCTCTATAGTTGAATTTCTAATTTAGAATGAGACATGTCATCTTAGAGAACAACTGGTACCAGTAATACTAGTGGAAACTGAAGTAATTACCCTTCTACTTAAGAGTTAATGCATATGAACCCTTGTTTTGTCAACATATTTTGGGTTTCCAAAGGAACTGAACCCACAGGGGTCCTCAGTGAGAATGGCCTTCAACAGATATTTCTGGTGGGAGCTTACCAGCATCGTGGAAAAAGCAGATCATAACACAGTGCTGTGCTGGAGCTGACTGGTGCTAGGTCGACAGGACCAATTGTTACGTTTCCAGGAATTTTGCTACTCAACTCATAAATCCATTGGTAGAATGATAAGCTATACAAATTGAGGCTTTTCCATCCTTTCTCTTTTTTGAGAGCTGTCTTACCACCACACCACTGACTAAGTATAGGACAATGATATAAGATAGACCAAAGACAAAGTATTAAAAGGAAGTAATAAAAGCCAGCCTTAACATAAGGATTCAGGATATTGAATGCATTCGCATTCTGCCTCAAACACATCAACTGTGCTAACCTTGAGGACCTTCGTTCACTCATTACTGCACAAATACTCCCTAAGCTTCTATTCTGTGCTAAAAGATAGTATAATAAGAACGCCCTTACCTGGGTGGCTAGCAAACCAACCAGCAGGAGAAAGACAAGAAAAATAATAATAATTACAATAGGGAATGGACAGCACAGTGATGAGGAAGCAGAGGGGCTGCTGGGTACCAAGAAGGGTGAGCAGCCCTCCAGTGGGGCCTCCAGGTGACTGGAGGAAGGGGGAGAGTCCACTGGGTGAAGGAAAGTGGCTGGGGGAACCAGGTAAAGGGACAGTGTTCCAGGCTAGAAAAGACTATCATGCCTTATTTTCAACCTCCTCAGTTGATAGTAAAAGGGTAAGACCTGTAAGAGTGGGGTAAACCACTTAATAGAACACAGTAGCAGGGAATGTTCATTAAAAAAAATAGAAGCTGTTCTCATGCTGACCCAGGAATGGCCACCTGAAGCAAACACTAAGGAGGTGGTACCTGACCCATCTCTAGCCCAGGCTGGCTGGGACTTAGCTACTCACAGCAGCTCAGAAAGATTAACCTCTTATCCGACCTTTTGTCTTGTCAGCCAAACCTCACAGCAAGACACCTCCTAGAGAAGAACAAAGGGCGTCAGTCATCCCGCACAAAAAGTCTGTCCCTGGTATCCTCATCCCCCAGAGGCAAGACAACCAACACGCCTACACTCCGGAGGGTCCCAGGGTCCAGGAGGAAGGGACCTGGGCAGTTCTCCATTACAACAGCCTTGAACACTCTCAATCGGATGGTCCACTCTCCCTCGGGGCACCACATGGTGGAGATCAGCACCCCTGTGCTCATCAACTCCAGCAACCCCTCTGTGTTCACCCAGCCCCTGGAAAAGGCAGACTTCCCTCTAAGCCCTGCTGGACAGGTAGGGATCCCTGGGGCATGAGGCCCTGCAAGGTAAGCAGGGCATTCACACCACGTCGCAAATGATTTGTTATTTAGTACTGACTAAGCTCTTATGATGCGTGAATATTAACTAATGGTGTACGTAATGCCTATTAGAACTGTGCAGGCATGATCTCATTGAGGTAGGTATTATTTTCCTCATTTTTCCTCAGATAAAGAAACTGAGTCCTAGAGGAGTTAGATAACTTGCCTAAATTCTGATACTTACTTTTCTCTTTTTCCCATGTATTTTTATTACTGCATATTAATTTTTTCTAAATATTAGGTTTTGTTGTGGCATTTGCATACATGAAATAACATATTGTGATCACATACATCCATCCTTCCGACTGCCCTCTCTTACTCCCATCCTCTTGTCTAATGATAGCCTGCCTTTACAGACACCTTTCTACCCTCTGCTAAATGCCATGACCCGACTGCTGCCCCTTGAAGAATTTCCAGGAGATGGTAACCCATTTCACATCATGATGTGAAACTCACTGTCCCATCCTCTGGAAATATATATTAGGCACCAAAAAGAAAGGAAAAGAGACCTTGAGGTCATTGAGTGTTCTCAGGACAGACTATGTATTAACTACATAATTTGGGGACCCAATGTCAAATGAAATTGCAAGTTCCTTGCTCACAAATGATTAACAATTTCGAGATGATACTAGCAGAGCATTAAACCAAGTGATGGCCCTTGGTGACCAATAGTCACACACTCAGGAAGCCACCCCTGGGAGTCTCCATACGAAATACCTAATGAGATAATGTATGGAAAGTGTTTAATACAATGATGCCTAATGTATGCTAAGCTCCCAGTAATCAATAGCCCTTAATACTAGTTTTACTATTAACCCTGGTCACTGAGTTGCACACTGAAGAGAAATACACCAAGATGCACTGTGGCAGTTCAGAAGCTGAAGTACGTCTGATAGAATGTGGCTATTTAGGTTGAAGGGTACTTTAAGAGATGAAGGAGTAGAAGTATGAGACAAAGTAATTAAGAAGAACTTCATGTTGGGTGTGCTGCTGAAAACCCTCTTTGGAAATGTGCAGGTAGCAACTTGAAAGGACAAACCCCAACTTGCACTGATGTATTTTTTTTAAGAAGCTGTAAATCTTGTTTTTAAACGTGAATTTCTACTTTGGGATTAAAGAGCTTAATTGGACTCTAATCCCTTTTTAACAAGACAAGACGGAAGGAGAAAGTCAAGGGCTCCTCAAAGACCTGTGTGCTGGTTGGAAAAGAAAACAATCACCTCCTACAGCACTTCATATCTTTTTTCTCTTTTTTGTGTTTGCTGTGCATAATATTTACATTGCTTGTGGGAGTTGGTACATGCACGTAAGATAGCCCAATTCCTTTTTCTTATCCTATCCATCCATCCATCCATCCATGTCTACCCTGCCCTCTATCTTTTGATCTATTTCTCATTTGAGAAAGATCTAGCTCCCTACCTCCTATTATCTATCTTTTACTTTCCTCTTTATTTATACTTTGAATTTCTCATATAAGAGAAACCAAGTGATATTTAAGCTTGTGTGTCTGACTTATTTCACTTAACATTATGGTCTCACGATGCGTCCATTTTCTTACAAATGACTCAAGTTCATCTTCCTTTATGGTAAAGTGTACTCCACTGTGTGTATACTCCATTGTGTGTGGATATCCATTCATCTATTAATGGATGTATAGGCTGCTTCCAAGACTTAGCTGTTATGACTCGGGCTACTGTAAACATGGGTATGCATGTTTCCCCTTCTAGGTAACCTCCCAAAGAGTTAAAGACTTTATATGTGTGAATCACTATGTCTGAATCACTAAGAGGTTGGCTGTCATGTAAGTCTGCCCACAACCTGCACTACACATACACACACACACACACACACACATGCGCACAAACTCATACACACTTTCTCAATATACACTCTCTTGCATTAAAAAAAACTTCCACACACACAAACTTCAAACACATTTTTACAAATACATACATGCTTTTTCCCCCAAAGCTCTTCTTTCAAAGTACACACATGCACACGCTCACACACATGTGCATTCACACTCTAAAACAGGGACCTAATGAGTCACAGTGAAGCCAGAGTGGCAGAGCTTTTTGAAGTCATTCTTTATATGCACACATAGATATATAAAGCACAACCTACACTCAGTACAAATAAGCAGCCCACTCAGCTGTGAGTTGGCTTCCAAAAAATGTAGCCAGTGTTTATCTTCTCTGTGCCTTTCACATTCTTATTTTTGGTCACTTCACTCCCCCACAAAGAGGTTATGGGAGAATAATAAGATTCAAAACAAGTAGTGTTCCTGATCACTTCTCTGCCCTTTGGCTAAGATCAAGTGTAAAACAAGTAGTATTCCTTCCAGTTGTACTGCTTTATTCACTTATATTGCTGCTACATTTACAAAAGTCCTCCTATTTCTGATTTCTGAGGAAAGAGGGAGAGGGAGGGAGGGAGGGAGAGAGGGAGGGAGGGAGAGAGAGAGAGAGAGGGAGAGAGAGAGAGAGAGAGAGAGAGAGAGAGAGAGAATCAGTTCAGTCAGAATAAGGAATACAATTCATTCCCCATCCTCTTCCATTCCATGCCAGAACAATAGAGACAAGCCCATGCATCTTCCCTGAGCTCCTTGGAAGATGAACTGTTATGCACTTTGGGGAATTCTGAGGTTGACAAAGCTAACTCTCCTTGTAAGCCCATATTTGGAATATTCTAAATGAAGTAGTTTCTAGAAGCTTGATCTATCATAAGTCCAGACCCTCTCTAGGTATTTTCCTTTGTCCTTATCTTCCATAGGGGTCTCCCAAACCAACTTGATAGTGTTCAGGAATGCCATGACAGATATTTCTTACTTAGTATTGAGATAATTTTCCCCCTTTGGGGATACAGAAGAAGGACCATTTAGTATTTGTATATACAGAATAGTTAGGATAGATGTACGGCTGCTTTCGCTTGGTTTAGTGAGAGGAAGGATTTGTAGTAGTAGTGTTTGGACGGGATGTCCTGGCTACTTCTTATGCTATGAATGACTGCTGAGAAGATAACAATGTGCAATGTATTAAAAAAATTATTTTAAAAAAATTTCCCCCATTTGACACCCTCTCAATACAAATCTATGTTTTAGATTCTTCATCAAGTAATATACTGAGATAAATTAAACCTATGCTTCTATTCTTATGTCGCTATCTCTCAATATAAATTACTTCCACTTCACTGTTCTTTCTTAGCAAATCCATACTCAAAAAGGATGCTTTCAGAGTCTCAAAGAGATGTGGTAGAGGGTGTCTTAAAGGGGAGAGCCACCATCTAATAAATCCTTTAACACTCTTTCATGTCTTCACTGTAGGCTCCAAAGTGCCTCATATGGGAGGGAGCTTCATAGCTATCTGAAATATGTCTGTTATATTTTCAAGAATGTATGACCTAGTTGAAAACAGAGTCTTAGTCTTTTCTTTTTTCTTTTTCTTTTTTTGCTGAACTGGCGATTGAACTCAGGCCCTTGCACTTGAACTGGGGGTTGAACTCAGGCCCTTGCACTTGCCAGGCAAGCACTTACTCTACTGAGCCATCGCCCTGGCCCGAAAACAGAATCTTGAACTGTCCCCACAAACTACCAGTTAATGTCTTAGCAGAGATTCATTGTCAGATATCTGAAAGCAAAAAAAGGGGGCCACAGTGCCCCCCTTGTGCTGCCAAAGCCCCCTGAGTAAAGAACAATCTTGAGCCACCTAGAGACCAGGATCATACAGAAAAAAACACGCCAACCTTGCACCCAAATGGCTTTTGCCCATCCCATCTGCAGTCTTTAGACAAATTAGTAACAGCTCTGAGATTCAACTTCTCATCCAAAACATGGACGCAGCCTCTATCTCAGGTGGTTGGAAAAAATAAAAAGATGGACAGTGTATGTACAGTGTATGGTTACTGTGTTGTTGTTACTTTTTAAATTTCTAGCAATCAAAATTTTCTTAGCAGTCAGTTGCTGCATTGTTCTTCCATCTCTTTCCCTGTATTTTTCTACTTTTTATAATCAAACTTTTCAAATATTTATCAAAGATGAAAGAACAGTATAATAGAAATTACCCACCTTGTATCACCTTTCTTCATATGCATTCTCATTCATTCATCCACTCCCAGATGGGACTATTTTAAAGCAAAGCCCAGGAGATGTATCATTTCGTCCATATACATTCTAATAAATGTCTCTTTTCAACTATTTTTAAAATAACCACAACACCATTATAAGACATTAAAAAGAAACTTTTTTTTTGAACCAGGGATTGAACTCAGGCCCTTGCACTTGCCAGTCAAGTGCTTATTCTACTGAGCCATCTCCCTAGCCCCGTCAAATGGAATCCAAATGGAGTAAATTTCTTGCACTGGGTTCATATATTTTTTTTATTTCTTTCATTCTACACAGTTGCCACTCTTTTATCCTTTACAGTGAATGTGAGGTTTTTTTAATGAAATCATTCATCCTATTAGATTTTCCACATTCAGATAATACTGGTTGCAACTCTGTAGTGTCATTTAACACATTCCTCTGTCCATTGTTCTTCAGGTTTGATCAGATTCAGTCTCGTTTTTTGACAAAAATACTTCATGGACAGTAATAGATCTTTTTTGTTTTTGTTTTGCTTAAATGCACAATTTGATGACTTTTAATATACTCAAAGACATGAGTACCCATCACCATTAACAATATTAAACATAGCCATTAGCCATTACATAAAAAGAAATCCTGTACCCCTTAGCCACCACTCTCCAAATCCTTCACTCTGCCCAACCCAGCCCTAAGCAAATATTAATTTCTTTTGTCTCTATAGATCTGCCTATTTTGGACATTTCATATGAGAGGAAACATACACTATTTGGCCTTTTGTGATGGACTTCTTTCAATTATTATAATGTTTTAAGTTTACCCATGTTGTACTGAGAATTAGTTATTTTTCATAGCCAAGCAACATTCCATTATATAGATATACCAGATTTGGTTATTCTGTTCATCAGCTGCTGGACTTTTTGGTTATTTTTAAATTTTTGGCTATGATTAATGATGCTGTCATGAACATTTATGTATGGGTTTTTGTATAAATATATATTTTCATATGAGTATATACCTACAAATGGGATTGCTAGAACAGATCATTTGAGGAAA
The DNA here is from genome assembly GCA_002564285.1 of Tympanoctomys barrerae. Lineage (NCBI taxonomy): Eukaryota > Metazoa > Chordata > Mammalia > Rodentia > Octodontidae > Tympanoctomys > Tympanoctomys barrerae. Next base: position 10,555 of record NDGN011556626.1, on the reverse strand, counting down.
TGCTATTTTCCAAAGTCCTTATACTATTTGACATTCCCACCAACAGTGTACAATGTTCCAGTTTTTCCACCTTTTTACTAATATTTGGTTTATTATGGCTATGTATTCTAGCCAACCTAGTGAGTGTGAAGTGGTATTTCGTTGTAGTTTTAATTGGTATTTCACTGACAGCTAATGATATTGACCATCTGTTTGTGAATTTATTGGACAAATGTTCTTTGGAGAATTTTTTCTGCCCTTAACCCATGTTTTAGTTGGGTTATCTTATTCTTGAGTTATAAAGGTTCTTCATATAGTCCAGACAAATTTCCTTAAAGTATTATGACTTGCAAAACTGTCTCCATTCTGTGTGTTTCATTTTCATTTTCTTGGTGATAATCTTTAAAGCATAAATTTTTTTAATTCCAGTGAAACCTAGTTTATGTATTCTTTCCTTTGTTACATACGCTTTTGTTGTAAAATCTAAGAAACTATTGCTTAATCCAAATTAATAAAGACCTAATCTTAGGTTACTATAGTTTTATGGCCCTTTTGTAGCCCTTACTTCTTTTTTTTTTTTTTCCCAGAACCAGGGATTGAACTCAGGCCCTTGAGCTTGCCAGGGAAGTGCTTATTCCACTGAGCCA
>NDGN011556610.1:3720-13925 GCA_002564285.1 Tympanoctomys barrerae | reverse complement strand
CTTTCTTTCTTTCTTTCTTTCTTTCTTTCTTTCTTTCTTTCTTTCTTTCCTTCCTTCTGTTTTTAGTACAGTGTCTCACTGTGCAGCTCGGACTTGTGGTGATCCTTGTGTTTCCGCTTCCTCAGCACTGGAATTACAGGCGTATGCCACCATGCTCGGTCTTGATGGCCCACTCTGTGTGATCAGGAACATCCAGTACTGGGATTCAAACCCATGTCTTTGCACTTGCCTAAGCAGACACTTATACCATTGAGCTGAGCTAGCTCTGTGGCCCTCCTTTCTCTTTGGATATTTTCATCCAGACTCAAATTTGAAGGTGTGTTTATGATGATTCATGGAAAACCAATGCCAACCATAAGAGGTATTCCTGTTGTTCTGTGGGTGCTGAGCCACACTGGGTAAAAGCTGTTCCTATTCACACACAGGAAGATGCATCTTAATGGGAGACAGAGAGTTGTGTTGAATTCTCCTGTGTGGATGCTTTCAGGTCCTTTGAACTCAATGCTTTCATCTTACACTGACCCAGACAATGCATATGAGAAAATCCCACAAGGCAGTAATGTCACCACAGACTCTGTCCTCAGATCTTATTGTCCTAATTGGATCTGTAAGGCTTTAGAATTGACACAGCCCAATCAATAATGACTACTTTTCAGTGAGGCACCGTTTTAGAAGACACTGCTGCAGTATTTCAGAAGTACAGATATTTTTGCCTTCAATTAAAAAGAAACTACTGCTGGTCAGAGACCTTGGATTCCTGTAACAAAATTCTGCTCGACTGCATTTGGCTGCAGAATCACTTTATAAGAAGAAATCTGGACCTTGTCCCCTGACTTGATGCCCAGTGTTTGAAATATGCAAAAGAATGTTGTCGTGCAGAACACGATGTTCTTCCTATATGCTGGGAAGATGATCTCCCTGCCCAAATTCTTGCCAATTTTGCCTCCATTGTGAAAACAGTTTTTCTGTTGAGGCTGATCACAGCCTGTAGCTTCTGTCTGCACCCAAAGAGAGAAGAGCATCAAGGTTGTGCCATACTTTAGAGCAGCTTAAGGATTTAAATGTACAGGTAGAAAAACAAAATAGATTCTGGATGTGATTATGAATCCTGATGCGTTGTTTTATTGGATTAAGACACACCAAGCAGATTGCTTTAGGCACAGTTTGGGTGTGGCTAGATGGGTCATGGAGGTGTGTCCTTAGATACCATATGTTATCTTTGCCCCCTTTCCTCTGCTACTGTTCCCATTTTGCTTCCTAGTTACAAAGAACTAAGAACATTTACTCTGCCATGTCCTTCATCCATGATTCCTGCCTTTGAACCAGTTGGCATGGACCAAATCCCCAGAAACTCATCCTCTTTTAATTGTGGGTGTTTGATATTGTGGGTAGCAGTGGCAAAGCTGGTTAATATCTGGACACAAGCTCTCATGATCGCCTCCAGACCAGATGAGCCTTCAGTTGTAGGTGGAGCATTGGGCCATATGTAGAGAGTCTGGTGAGAGGAAAGCAGGGACCCCTGACATCCCTGGAGCTCAAAGGCAGTAACCATTTAAAATTGATTTTATTAAGGATTAATCTGTATGCAGCAAACTATGCAAATATTAAATATACATTTTGAGGAATTACATCTCACCAAACACACTCAGACTGAGTTATCGTGTACTGCCTTCTGCCCAGAAGGCACGCTCCTGCTGACTACCAGTAAACAGCCCTTGAAACTTGCCATTACTACCCCTTTCCTGTAGTTTTACCTGTTTTTAAATGTTGGTATATTTTTCTCAAAATTATGAAATTTATCCATAATGCTGGGTGTGGCGTGATTGTTGTTTGTTATGCTTTTCAGTGTATATTCTAGTATGGGATCTCAGCAACTGTACTTATCCACCCCGCTGCTGACAGATGTGCCAATTGTTTCAAGTTCTTGAATTCTATGAAAAACCTGCTATGAACATTTGTATAGCCTTGTACAGATCCAACAACTTCCTGGTCTTTGTGATAATTTACATCTGTACCAGGAATGGAGAAGAAATCCAGATATTTTTAAAATTTCCTCAATATTTAGTATTTTCAGTCATTTCTATTTTAGTCATCATTGTGGTTATTTTTTCAATGTTTAGTTTTTTTAGTATGCATTTTCAGTACATAATGACAACATTCTTTGTGGGGATTTGTACACATACATAGCAATCTTTTATTCATGTGTTATGTGTGTGTGTGTGTGTGTGTGTGTGTGTGTCTGTGTATGTGTGTATGTGTGGTGTTAGGGATTGAACTCAGAGCCTCACACATGTTAGGCAAAGGCTGTACCATTAAGCTATACTCCCAGGCCCCTACATCTTCATTTGTTTCTAATGTATCTTTGCCATTTCTTCATGTTGTTATTGGCCAAAAAAGAAAAGGGTTGTTTAACTTTTTCTTTCTTTTACAATGCTAGAAGGTATGTTTATTCAGTGGATGTAATTATGATATAGTAATGTATATGCTAAGGTTCTTTGTTAAGTATATATTGTAATAACTTCTCCAAGTCTATCAGTTGATTCAAAAGGGCTATCTTCTGAGGATTCTCTTGTGGACATGCAAGTCAACAAGTATGGAAGAAACAGGGAAAGCTCCAAGGTAAATAAATAGAGATTCCTGGCTTCAAGTTTATCCAATGGAAAGACACATTTGCTGTGAAATATTCTCTAAACTCTGATATCCTATTTTCCTTTTGATCTTGGGGTGTCATTTTTTTTTATTTTATTTTAGGGAAGGGTCTACAGGGTGTTCAGGGTCTCACTACTAGATTGGACTCATAGTGATCTGCCTGTTTACAGCCTTCCAAGAGCTGGGATTACAGGCATGTGTCACCACACCCAGTCTCAATTATTATCTCAGTGCACCCCAGGGGCAGTCATGTGTTTTTTTTAAATTGATATCTTGATCGCATTATATTTCAGATGTTGTCATGTTGACCTCTGCACTGGACAATGAGTTTATTGAAGACAAATTATATTTCATCTCAGGGCCTGGCATATATTCCACTTAGTCATTACTCAGAAGGTTTGTATTAAACACGTAAATGAATGTATGATGTTAAACATATATGTGCCTAACCAAACTTGTATTTTAAGTAGATAATTCTGACCAAAGGATGGAGAGAGACACTGGAGTTCTCAAATATTAAGTGACAATTTAGATTATGATAGTTTAGACAGTAAATCTGGATAAAATATGCTGAACAATGAAAGAAAAAATCAGTATGTGTTTTTCTTCTATAGCCGAAGGATTCTCAATCAACTCCAAAGGAATGATGATGTCAAATTTTGTTAGTGAATTTACTGAATGTGACTCAATGATAGATGACAATTCAAGTGAACAAAAAAGATATGTCATATAGCCTGAGATGACAAATGCCAGTTGAATATTACTGGCATGAGGTGCTATGAGTTCAGAGGACAGAGAGATTTCCATGAGCCACGATATTCAAGCTTTTACCAGTAAGATTTTCCCTAATATGAAGATGTTAGCTGACATGATTTTTATTATGATGATAGAAATGTTATTATAAATGTAAAATTTGAGTAAATTGAATGAGGAAATATAAGATAAAACTTGCAATTTTTACTGTCTGTTGGGCTCAGACTCAGCAAGAGAAGAAAGAAGCAAGTGAAGGCTTAGGCAGCTGCCAATACCAGCTCAGTTACCTTCAAAAACACCAGGGCCCTTCAGGCTGCAGGCCATGGAAGGCTTTTGGACATGGACGTGTCCACGACCTCTGCAGCATGGGCCTTGCCTCTGCATTCATGCTGTGCCCCACTATGGCTAAGAAGAGTCTCTGTATTACTTAATAAAACTGACCTTAGGCTGGCTGGGGACCTTAGATGTGGGAAATGTATAGCTTAGAAGCCTTTAGCTTGCATTTTAAATTTGGAATTGATGGCAATTAGAAACACCACCAAATTTGATTCTTTGTAGATGGTAAATTTCATTGCAGGAAAATATCCATAAAACTCACTATTTTCACTATTTGTAAGTATGCAGTCCAGTGCCATTATGTACAGTCATATTGTTATGCAGCCACCACTGCTGCCTATCTCTAGCTCTTTTTTAGTTTAAACTGAAATTCTGTACCCATGACATTGTAACTTTACACTTCCTGTTTCTCTGAACCCCTAGAAACCACGATTCTCTGTTTGTCTTTATGAATTTGATTACACTAGGATGTCATATCAATGGAATCAAACAATGTTTGTCCTTTTGTTTCTGGCTTATTTCACTTAGTATGATGTCCTCAAGTTTTGTCCATGTGGTAGCATGTGCAAAATTTCTTTCCTTTTTCAGGCTGAATGGTTTTCTTTTATAAAATATGTCACATTCCATTTATCTACTTATAAATTTTATTTTTTAAAAAATGCATTTTGGAAACTTAAATGAGGATATGTAATATATTTTTAAATATTATGAGAGGGAGGGAAAAGGACTCACATTTACTGAGAAATAATGTCTCTGTTGCTGGACAGTATTCTTTCATCAGTATAATGATTTATGTCCCATGGAAGTCTTGTGAAGTTGGCATTATCACATTAACACTCAGGTGAAAAAAGTGAAGTGATTCAAGCCTGAATTTATCTCTCTGCAAAGATCATTCATTCCCTCCCATGTGTGAAGAAAACCACAGAGAATGTTGACAGAGTACAATTTTGAAATGTATAAAGTTGGTCTTTGGCAATTTCTTACACTTTTGCCACCCTCAAGTTTTGGACTCCTCTACCCAACTCCAACTTTGGACATCATCTCAGTCAGCCCTGGCTAGCATTACAGATGAATCATTTTCATTTACTGAAAAAGCACATAGCTGAGCACAGAAAGACATCAGATCATTTCAATAGACTAAAAAGCATTTTAATTCTTCTCATTCATTATTTAAAAATAAAAAGCTGAAATATAAGACAACTGAACAATGATAGCCAAGTCCCTTTAGCTCAGATTCTTCATTTATAAAATGAGAGTGAAATCTCTCCATGTCTAACAGCTTATTTTTCTCTTTCTACTCAACTGAATGCTTGATATTTTTGAATTACATTATAACTTGCTTCCATTAGGTTTTACATCCCTGAAATGTATTTCAGGGACAGGAATACTGAGTCATAGAGAAGGAAGATTGTGTTTTTGTCTGGGAGTTTGCATTATGAGCTAGAAGAATCAACACTTGAATGCTGCTGATTGACAAAGTCAGTTCAGTAGGAAAGTCCTGTGGCTGACTTGAGGTCTGTCTTACAGCCTTGACTGATGCTTCAGCTTTTGTTGACTACTATTCATTAGCTCTGCTAATTAAGTGACCAAATACATCATTGAATACCATGAAGGGGAAAGGATTTAGGAATCTAAAACATTAATATAAGCTAGAACTTTGACTCAAATAATCAAGTTGAACATTTGGGTCCCCAAACTCCACAAAAGCTTTTGCAGAGCTAGGTTAGTCATGAATTTCTCAGGACTTCTTGGGTTGTAAGTGACAGAATTTTTTTTTTATGGTGAGTGTTTAAATTTTTTATTAATTTTATTGAGAAATAAATAGCAATGAGACAGTTTCAAAACAGATTAGTAGGACAATTACAATAATTAACACATTGCCTATTTACATTGTTTGTACTCAAGCGTGGGGGGCAGTCTGAATCCTTTAGGCAAATCATGATCCCCCAGAGCTTAGGGGCTGCTGGGACCTCTTCTGCTTGTCTCATTTTTAATTCTCTTTCTGAATTTTTTAGTTTTCCCTACAAGGGAACAACTTTCTTATTTCTGAGATCCACATGTTTCTACTTTAGTCAGAATAAAAGAAACAATTATCTTGCCTCCATTGAAAAGTAGGATTTAGTTGGCCCAGAACAAGTATCACTATAGGCCAAATGCTATGGCCAAAGAAGTAAGCAGATTATTGTGTTAACTTAAATGAATCACATGGTTTGGCCATTTTTCTAGAATGAGAGGAGGTATTAGATGTAGATCTATAAGAAGAAAGACTTCAGAGATGTTGGGTCTGAAGATGATAGTGGTTGATGACAACTTGAAGTTGTCAATAAAAGCTTAGAAATTTGCTTTGATGGAAATAGAACACAGGGGAGAGAGAGACAGAGAGACAGAGAGAGAGAGAGAGAGAGAGAGAGAGAGAGAGAGAGAGTCATGCGTGGGGTATCATACCTGGTCCGGTCATCATGTAAACACAAAAATTGACAACTAACATTTATTATTATTATTATTGTTATTATTATTATTATTATTATTATTATTATTAATTTTGAAGTACTGTAGATCAAACTTAAGACCTTGCACTTGCCAGGCAGACACAAAGGCCACTGAGCTATCTCCCCAGCTGGACAACTAAGAAGTAAAGAGATTTTCCAGAGGTGAGGAAACAAAATTTCATCATATGCATGAAATGAGGAAGACTGAAGAAAACTTAATTGGAGAAGAGAATTTTTATGAAGACATGATGGCTGTCTTTTGTGTGCTTGAGGAAGCCCCATGCTATCCAGGTGGGACAAAAAGATACCAACACCATCTTTGGCAATGGTTTGCTACATGTAAGTAGGCTGTGCAGGAGCAAAGACCCTGGAACTAGGCAGACCAGGCCACTTACTTATTGTCATGAATGGCACCTTAATTAACCTGTCTTATGTGAACATGTGAGTATTTTGTAAGGTTGTGTTAAGGTTCCATGACATAAGGAATTGAATACTGCTAAGAGGACACCTGACATGCAGTAGTGGCTCAACACACGGTAGCATTAGAATGAGCAAACTTTCAACTTAGGGAAAGCATTATATCAACAAATGAAGTGATGAAGAGATCAAGTGATCCACCAGAGAATCCACCAAAATGAGATTCTGTGCAAATGGTGAACTTTCTGTCACTGGAGGTGTATAAGAGGAGACTTGAAATCACTTGGCAGAGTGGACTCATCCATCACAACTGGAGGAGGTGGCTTTCAGGCCCCATCTGAGTTGAGAGTCAGTGATTGTGGTTCCTTTTCCATTCCTTAACTCTTTAAACTATTTTTCAAATTCATATTCACGATTTATCTGTTTTTGAAAACTTAACAAGTAACAGTTTTAGTGATAATTATTGCATTTCTATATTTATAGATAACTGGCACATATGGAGGTGGAATAGCACAATTTGATATTTTCTCATGTGCCAGATTTTTTTAATAAATATAGAAAATCCTATAGTTATGAAAAACTATTTGTTAAAATTAAATGTATATGCAACTGGGCATCTGTTCTGACATATTAGATCTCTTGAGAACCAGTTTTCCTAGCTGTACTGGATAGAACCCAGTATTAGCCCAGGGTTTAAGGGGCTTTAAGTCTCAGAGTGCCCAAATAAAAATGGAAAAAAAAAACCACTTTACTAATTCTTGTACATAATGTACTTCTTATTCTAGTTAAAATTAAACTTTCTATGTATAAAAACTGAAAAATATCTCCTCCTCCCAGATAGCTACAGTGGGAATTTTTTCTTCAATGCTAAGGATTCCAAGTAGACTGTATGGTATAATGGAAAGGCTGAATTTTTGAGCCAAGTAGATTTGGGTATAATTTCTGGCTCTCTGGCTCTTTCTACTTATGTGATCTTGGGCAAGGTTTTTAAGTATCTTAGAGTCTTCTCATCCCACCCGTAAAAGATAGAGAGCAGTGCTTACCTTTTAAGGTGTGTTGTGAGGGTAAAATAACAGCAGGGTATCTTTTACAGAATAGACACATTTTTAAAATGTTGAAAATGTGTGTAGCCTTTGTGTAGCCTGTGCATTTGGTAGTACGGAGAGGAATTGTACAGGTGATAGGAATAGGACTGGAGCAATAGCTACACATTGATCGAGTGGTTCCTATGTGTTGAGTACTAGGTTAAGCATTTAAAATGGATCATTCTTCTAATGCTGTCAAAAGCTCAGTGGGAGGCCTGGCTGCAAAAGCATTTTACAAGTGAAGAAAGAGACACTCAAAACTTTTTAAAGGTCCTGTAGTTTGTAAATTGTAAACCTGGATCTCAGATCCAGGACAGACTCATACAACCTGAAATTTTAACTCTTAACTCTCCACTGCTTATTAATACTCTATTAAAGAACTAAAACAATCAATGCCGTTTCATAGTTAGATGATCACTTTCTCACTGACTTGGGTCTCAGGTGAGTTATGCTTTGTGTGCCTGCATTGTCATCCCGCACTGACCTAGTCACTACTCTTGTAGGCTTTGATGGATAGGACATGGACCAGGGACTCTTTGCCACTGAACTGCTTTTCTTTAGTCTCCTTTAAGACTTATTTTTTTCCATTTTTACTTCTTATGGTATAGATCCAAAATTACAAATTAATTATTTTATTGTTGTTATTCCAGTCAAATATGATGTAGACGAAAATTACGGACTACTGGTTAGTCTTCTGTCTCCCTTCTGCTGGGAGGATTTCATTTTGCGGCTGTGGTGCCCTCTCCATCAGTTAGCAGGTTCAATTGTCTCTGTTCCCGCTTGTATGCCCAGGAGTCAGGCTCCTCACCCTGTGCGGAGTGCTTGGCACCACTCCCTGGTGGCCTCCTATAACCCTTGAGAGGGTCCAGAGAGGCTTAAAATACCTGGTCTTTTGCTTTAGAAGGACACGGCTCTTAGCTTTCAATGAATGTCAGTGTTTAATTTGCTAGCTTCCAATTTAGGCTTATTTTTGAGAATTCAAATCTCCTTTCAGGCAAATTAGGTTAAACTGCTTGTGATGAGGGAGCTGCTTGACCTTGAATCATTTTCTTTTCCCTTTTTGAAAGAGAGATGACAACGAGGGTGACAGTTAAGATTTAGCATGCTCTGGAGAAACCAGAAAGAGGTTATGAGCACAAATATATAGATCAGAGAACAAGTAAATAAGTGATCATCTTTAGATGAGGACCAATCCACATTTTATTTTTTTGATGATTATACCTATTACCGTGCCAGTTTTGCAAGACATATTCTTAACAGATCCTAGGCATTTTGATATTTATCAGATTTTGAAGAAAATTCAGGTAAGTAATAGCAGGAAATAGAAATTCAAGAATACTAAGAACCTAACATTTTATTTAAAGTATAATAGTACTTCTTATGTTTTCTGCTTCAGTGAAAGGATCCTCTACATCCAGAAAGAAAGAAATGTTCTTCAGTAAGCAGCATTTTTGCCTCCAGTGTCACCAGGAAGTCAGCAAAGAGAACTGCTTAGTATTTTGTTCCCAAATTGAAGATGAGTTGCAAGAGAACAAGGAGACCTGCTTGAAAATGAATACATGATTTGACAGTCATCTTGCCCAGTTGTCCTCAAGTTGCATATCAGAACCACCTGGAGGTTTATAAAAGCAGATTACTGTGCCCCATTCTCAGACTATTAGATACCTACTTGTCCCTCAATATCTGTGGGAGGGTTGGTGTTATTATATCCACTCATACACTCATCTCTCAGATATCTGAAAAATATATATGGATGCTCGGACCCCTTCTATACAGTCATATAGTAATTCCATGAGACCTACTCACATCCCCTATATTCTCACAATCTTCTTTAGGTGCCTTATAATAACTAATAAAGTGTAAGTGCTGTGTAAATCATTGCTATGTTGTATTATTTAACAAATAATGATGAAAACATCTGTACATGTTAAATAAAGAAGCCCCTTTTATAAACATTTTCTGTCTACAACCCGTTGGATCTGCAGAAGGACCTAAAGATACAGAGACTATAGTAGGTCAGTAGATCTAAGGTGAGTCCTGAGAATTTGCCTTCCTAATGAGATCTCTCATGAGGTGCTACTTTTAGTTCCACAGACTTCCACTTTGAAAGCCATTAATCTAGGGCCATTTGGTCCAATAGAAATATAATATAGGGCAAGTAAGTAATTCTAAAATTTCTAGTAGTTTCAGAAAAAGTGAAATGAAACAGTGACATAAATCATAGCAACGTCTTTTATTTAGCCTAAAATACCAAACTATATAATAAAATATATCTAACTTATACTATATTCCATTATTATTATATTCATCATTATATTTAATGTGATCATTAAATATCCAAAGTGTTATCATTGTTCAGTAAGTCCTTGACTTTTTTTATTAATTTTATTGAGAAGAAAATAACAATGAGATTGTTTCAAAACTGATTAGTAGGACAGTTTCAATAATTAATACATCGCATATTGTTGTCTTTGTA
>NDGN011556609.1:11524-25920 GCA_002564285.1 Tympanoctomys barrerae | reverse complement strand
GCCCCCTCAACAGCCAGGACACACCGGCCCCCTCAACAGCCAGGACACACCGGCCTCCTCAACGGCCAGGACACACCGGCCCCCTCAACAGCCAGGACACACCGGCCCCCTCAACGGCCAGGACACACCGGCCCCCTCAACGGCCAGGACACACCGGCCTCCTCAACAGCCAGGACACACCGGCCTCCTCAACAGCCAGCTGCCCTGCAGCGGACACAGAATCCAGAGGTGAGTGCTCTGCAGTTAGGCAAAGGGTTGCAAACGCTACTTAATTACATCTTTTCTACTTTTGCTCTTTCCTCCTCACTTCACTGTAATGGACTTCAGAGTAATTATTGCTTCCACATATGATACATGAAAACCATATTATCATGAGTTATTCTTTTCTCTAAAGATTTAAGTTCCCTACCTCAGTGGATTTTAAAATGTACAGACTAATAATTATGCTTTCAGATTTTTCTAAACTTGTATCTTTAACTTGGGAGTCAACTATTTCAGAGAGATCCATGGAAATTTTATAAATATTTAAGTACATTTTCTATACGTCTTCTTCTAAAGAAAATGCCACAGAGTACCTTCCAAAGGAGCTGTTGTGTTGGTCATCGTAGATCTGGTAGCAAGAACAGTGAGGAAGAGTTCACAAAGGGAAGCACACAAAGATTTTGAGGAGTAAGTTGGGCTTTGTCATGAATTCTGTCCCACCAGAAAAAAATTCAGAGATAAGCACAACAAAATTGATCAATAGTTAGATTTTTATGACAAGTAATGGCAGAAAGAGCTAAAACTAGATAGTAAAAAAAAAATATTGTGTAATGGGAATGCACATCTGATACTACTGAATTATACAGATGAACCACACTGAATGCCAGCAACACTGTTGGCCTCATCTGCAGTGAAGGTTGGTGTGGGCCAGGCGTGATGTCCCAAGGAAAATGCCCCACCCCCTTCAGGTGAAATCTTGGAGCAGACATGTGACCCTGAGCCACCAAAGCTGGAAATGTCCCTGTGTTACCATTTCCGGGGAGGCCGAAGCCTGGTGGCATGGCTTTATTTGACCTTGTCAGTCCAGGGCTCTGTACTAAATAATGGGGAATATTCCTATGCTGAGAGTATAGCTGAGATACACTAAGAGGACAGGCAGCTATTTGCCACAAACAAGGCAGACTGAAATGCAAAATGAAGCAAAAATTCATCTCATCACTTGGCTGCACGGAGAGCAGCCAGCCGCGTGGAGGTGGAGGATGACTGTCTGAGGGAAACTCCTTCGCTCGGTACTCTTGACTCATTGTATATTAATTCTTAACCTATGCAGGCAGGATTAACTTTTATGCCAGTCTTTATTTTCACCCAGCACTGGAGAAGTTTAGAAAACAGTGAAATTCAAAGAAGGTACCAGGCACCATGAAATTAGATATTTTGTTTCATTGCAATGTCAGGATCTGAGTTTCAAAGTGTAGGGATTAATAATTTCTTTAGGATCAGAGGAATCCACATATGTTTCTAAAGCTTTCAGATACAGAGAGCCCAGCTCTTTATTTGGGTATGTCCTGCTTGATTCTACTGCTCACAGTCTTTATGTCCTTAGATGTCTGCTTTATGTGGGCTCAGACCGAGGAACAGTCCTCCCCGAAGCCGCAGCCCGTAAGTAAGCTCACAGCCTCCGAGTGCCTGAGCCTGCCGTAGTGTTTGGAAGGTGTCAGAACACGAAAGAGTGATACAAGCGGTGGATCCCGAAATGTTCATGAACGCAAGTGCAAGACCAGAAGAATTTTAGGCTTTTGACTTGTTGCTCATAAATGATTAATATCTTATGCACAGAAGCAACAGAATCGTTTCAACAGCCCCACTCAATGGCTTCTTCAGAGACACATCATCTGGGGAAGTCCCCTAAAGCCTGATGCCACGTGACTAAAGAAGTAAGGCCGGTCAGAGACAGAGACGGGAGCTAAAGGGTAATAGTCTTGGGAAAATGAGAGAGTGCCTCATGCGGCCTGCCACAGGCCACGTAGTAAGTTTGGTTCCTAAATTTTACTGCCGGAAGTAAAGCCAAGCTTAGAGCCTGGCTAATTGTTAAGACGGTGATGTCATTCCTAAACGCGCAGGGTCTGAGAAAGGCAGAGATAGCCTAAGCAGGGCACTGGTGGGTGTGTCCTACCTTCTGTGCCTGAGGCCTCAGTGGACTCCTGAAGACTCCAGGAGGGCAGCCCTAAAGACAGCAGGGATTGCACAGGTGTAGCATGCAGAAGTGTGCTTTCCCTGGTGAAGATTTTGAAGGGATTGTCACTCAGGGCGGAGCTCTTCTGTAAGCAGTGCTGGATGACATCAGCTTTTCTCTCAGTTGTCCTCAACCAAGGCTGACAAAGTCACTACATTCATTTGCACCATCCCTCCATCAAAGAAAATCCAACAGCCCATTACTGGCTCTGGGTCGGCCTGGGCCTGCAGGTGGTCCAGAGGTCCCCCCCCGCCCCCCACTGGGAAGGCTTTGTCCTCGGTGACTGCTCAGAGCCACACGCTGACACAGCGCTCTTGGGCCTTTCATGGAAAATACTCAAAAGGTCAAAATTTTATGGTTTTGAATTGCTTTTCTGGGGCTGTGATCAAAAGACTGCAAATGAGTGAAGGAGAAAACCTAGAGGAGAAAGGCCAAAGCTACCAGCAGAAGCGTCACAGATGGGGTCGGGAGAATGAAGAAAGTAAGAAGTGACAGAGGGCAGGAGTAATGTGAACAGCATTGAAGGCAAATTCATGAGGAAAACACCGTCAGAAAGCTCATGCCATTTCCACGAGGGCGCCCTCTGACGCTGGGACCTTCATGAAGGCGTCTGCTCCTATGAGGGCCTGGCATTTCAGTGTAACATGACACACTGATAAGGGTGAGCTGGACACAGGCACAAGATGGACCGCCTTATTCAGATTTCAGGTAAGTGCATTCCACTTTGCTTTCCTGTTTTGTAGTCTGTGCGTAGGGTATTTCATAATATGAGTGTATTTATTCTCTGCCGTTGTGTGTCTAGCTAAAGAACCATTTCTGCCTGTGCAGAGAACCCACTGGTGAAAATCTAATGATGCCCATCCCCAACTTTACATTGGCAACCATCTCTAAAAATTAAAAAAAACACTCACAGATTTGTAAAGCTTAAAGAACACAGCCTTTGATATCCTTCCAAGCCAGGTGCGCCGGGGTGGCGTGTGCCCTCTCTCTGCCTGTCCCCGTGTCCCTGCAGGTGCACTTTCTGCAGCGTGCCTCCAGGCTGTGTGGCTGAGTGACGTGACGTCTGCAGCCCTTGTCCTGCATATTTAGCGTGCATCTGCTCAGATGCCCAGAGCCAGCTGCACTCTCCTAGGTCATGCCTCTGATCTCTCCCCCTGGAAAGCAGCAATCTTCTGAGCTCTCCTTCGAGGCCAGTGGGCTTGCAGCTCAGCATGGCCTCATTAGCAGGGCCTTTTGCTTTCTCTTTTGATGTTAAAGGTGACAGAGCTGTGACTGTGAAAAGCCATCCAAGAACTAGATGTGAGGATTCTGTGAGTTCCGTTCTCATTCTTGTCTGTGTTGATTCAGCTCGGGAGTACACTCAGCCCTGCACAGTGGCACTTCCCTAAGGTCATCACCGGGATGAGCCAGGTCTTGGGAAGACGTAAGAAAACCATTAATAGTCGGCTTTCCCCTTGCTGGTGTCCCCTCAAGTCTCTTCCCAGCTCTCTCCTCCCCACTCTGGGTCATAAAATACACTTACCTACCTTCCTGGACTCCCGATTTCCAGTTAACCTTGGCAGATCAAAGGCGCTCATGGGAGACTGGCGCCTGGGAGGAGGACACCTGCAGTGTTTCTCTCTCTGTTCACTGGGGAACATTTTCTGTGTGCTGCTGAGCCTCCTCTGTGGCCGCAGCTCTTGCCGATGGACCTCCAGAGCCTTCACCAAGTAAACAGAGCCGTGAGCCCCGGGCTGTCGCAGCTCCTTCCTGTTGCCATTATCCGGTCTGCTCTGCCATGCTTTAGCTCAATTTTTTCACCATGTGTAGAGTTACATAGAAATCCATGGAAATTAGGGGCATTTACCATCTCAATACTAATCTGGACCATGAAAATTGCTGATATGCGACTGAATTTGGCTTGAAAAGATAGCATTTGCCTACCATATGACTAAAGGGTCTGTTGTTTTCTGTCCACATCAGAACTGCATGTCCCCCAAAGGTAGCTGAGGTAAGCGAGGCACCTGCAGCTTCTGCCCTAAATAAAGGAGAGTAAACTACGGGGAACTTAGAGCATGAACTCTTCAGATAAAGAGAAAATGGATTTGAGGAACACGGCTCTGGAGAAGACAGAGGCTTAGAAAGCATGAGATTGTTGGGCAGAGCAAAGCAGGACACAGTGACACCAATGTGACTTACAACGGTGGCGTCGTCTTCAGGAACTGCTGTACCAACGTACGAACACGGAATATAAGCAGCAGAAAGGTTTCAGTTCGTACTTAGGGGAAGTAGAAGAATTAAGATTAACACAGTTTCGTTGTCTAAAAGCCTTGAATCCACTTTTCTCTGTTCCCATTTCTAGCGGTTTGCTGGCATAAGTATCCCTGGGCTTGTAGAGTTAGCACAGCTCTGGCTTCGTGAGTGTGGCATTCCTCCTGTGGGTGTCGCTGTCCCTGTCTCCTCCTTTGTAACCTCCCGTAATGCTGGACTTCAACTCACACTAACACTTTAATTTAGCCTAATTATCTTTATAAAGTCATATTCTGATGTCATGGGACTAAGCCTCCAGCCACTGAACTTGGGAAGGGTGTACTAGCAAAGCCACTCATGTTGGCTGGGGAGATACCTGGGCAGCACAAGTGCCTGCCTGGCAAGCTCAGTGTCAGGAGTTGGATCCCCAGAACCACATGCTGTGCTGGCCTGGGAACCCCGAATATCATGTTGGCCCTGAAGCTGGGTGTGGTGGTGCACGTCTATAATCCCAACACTAGGGAGACTGAGACCAGAGGATCACTTCAAGTCCGAACTGCATAGCAAGACCCTATATTAAAAACAACAAAAATGAAAAACAAAATCTACTCATGTAAGTACAGATAGGGTAGTGAGGGGAAAATAAACAGTATAACTAGAGAGGATAGGAACAGCGAGATAAACTTTGTGGAGGCAGGAGGGAGACTGGGTGCAGAGAGGGAAGAGAGGACAGGAGAAGCGAAAAGAGTCGAAGAGGGGCTATGTGTGCGTGCCAGTTGCCCACACTGCGTGGGTTTTGGACAATGAGACCCTACACTGAAATGTGTGAGAGAAAGGCAGTGTGCTGGGCTTTTTTTTTTTTTTTTTTTTTTTCTTTGAGAGGGGTAAGGAATAGGGCATGGAATTTGTTTACATTTTGACATAATGAATTTGAAGTTGCCCTAGAATATTTACTGGTGATATCTGGCTCTAAAACTTTCGAGCCTGGAGCTCTGTAGTTCAAGGTTCATGTTTAAAGCCCACCATGCTTATTTCTCGTATTCTGACTGGGCGCAGAATGCCACCTCTGAGGTGTCAGAGCTTTGTTTATAAGCTGTGTGGTTTTAAAATGCCACGCAGCCCACGGGGCATTAGAGATGAGCCACACACGACAGTCAGCCTGATTCGACCCTGCAGAATGGATTACTGCCCAGTGTTGCCCACTTCGGGGACTGCTGCTGTCCTTACCAATGCCGGTGCCCTGAGGGTGGAAAGCGGATCCAGCACCCACCTCTGAAGGGGAGTAGCTCATGGTAAAGGAAGCCAAACGGTTCAAACAAATCTTAAAAACAAGGCATATTTCTTTTAGCAGACGGAAAGAAAGCTTGGAGGAAAGATGAGTTCTGCCATCTTTATCCAAAATACTTCCTCTCTGAGCCTTCGGCAGTACTTAGCCCAACGTGGAAGCACGTCCTTAAGAATCGCTGGTCACTCCGAAGGGTGTTAAGCCACTCACACCTGTAAGTAGAGCTATTCTACTTGTTTCTGTAATGACAAGTGTCCTGTGCGGTGTCCAGATCTGCCCGCCACCCTCCGTGTACCCAAGGGGCAGCCGTAGTGCTGACGCTGCAGCAAGCGCTCATCGCCTTTGTTCATAATTTCTCTCAGGAAAACAGATTAAAAAACTAACTTGCTTTCGTAGTGCACATTTTGTCAAATTCTCAACGCTTTCCTCTTTCTTAGGAAACACAGAGCGAGGAGGACTCGGAGGACGCGAGGGATCAAGAGAACGCCTCCGCCTGAAACCCACGCACGCATGTGTGGAGGTGGGAGTGTGTACGTGGGGAGCAGCGAGGGCCGCTCGAACTTGAGTGGGTGACGCTGGATTTACCAAATGTGCTTGTCCTCAGTGTTCACAGCATCATGTTTGAATGTTGTAACATTAAAGTCTTGGATCTCAGAATTACTACGGATGTTAAAATCCATCCTATTGGTTGTTTTGCACAGAGCACCTGCTCGGAGACTCCCCGGGACCTGCGGTAGGGGTACAGTGCAAGGAGGTGGGGGGCTGGTGATCGTCGCGTCAGGCTGTGTTCGACTGAAAAATAAATCACACGCCTAGGGACCGAAGTCCCTAAGGATTGGGACCAAAGTGAGACGGAGCACGAAGGTTTCGGGCTTCCACTGTCCCCGAGAGGATGTTCTGTCTCACCACCATTTATTGATGAAGAAGCTCACTTACACCCTAAAGTGACACTTACGCAAAGTCACCATGACCTCATGGCACACTGAGGGCCACAAAGCTGGACCCCAGAGGCCCCACGCAGGATGCGCTCCCGCTGCAGGCCGCCCGAGGCCCAGCCAGAAGCGGCGTCCGCCCGTCGGTCGGTGCGCGCACACGGCGCCCGGGGCTGCATCCCACCGGGGACACATGGCTTCCGTGGGAGGACCAGCGAGTCCCGAGGGCAGGGCGGCCGTCTCTCCAGAAGCCTAGTAGACGCGAGGAGCGCTGCGACTGCACCGCGAGGCCAACGGCAGCCTTTCCGCCTCGGCGCAGCTGCGCGGATCCAGCAGGGAGAAAGCCGGGGGCGGGAGGCGGCCCCAGCGGAGCGGGGAGGAGGAGCCGCGGTCCACTCACGGGGAGCTCGTGCACTGCAGGGACGCTGGGACACAGGCGGACTCCGGCACCAGCGAGTCCTGTGAGCCCGAAAAGCGCTTCCAGTCGTCCGGAGCCAGCGGAGGAGGAACACCAACAGCAGCAAACAAAACAAGTGGCAAACACACACACACACACACACACACACACACACACACACACACACCCCTCCACCAGCAGCACCAGCAGCAATAACAACCATCGCTACAACAGCCTGTAACACTATCACACAGCTGGACACGTTGAGCAAACACTGCTGTAAAAGGGCAAATCGGAGCCTTCGTCCCTTGGTGCCCCACGTCATTCTGAGCTCTGCTCCACCACGCTGTGACACTTCTCCTGACGCTACACGTTTTGTTCTCCAGCCCCTGTTGAGACCGCACGGATTTTCTTGAACTGAAACTACTGAAGCTGAGAGCAAACAGCGGGCCCTCAAACAGACACTGGCCCTGTTGTGTTGCCCTTCACCGTTAGGGCGGGGGACCTCCGATTTCTGAGTATCTTCTCGGCCTCGAGCAAGGCCAGCCCCGCGCACGCAGGCTCCGCTGGATGCTCTCCTAAAGCTGTCCTTCAGGGATCATTTCTGCAGCGTGATGCTCTCGACCACAGGTCACGGATGAGGTGAGAGACGCCCGGAAGTGGCAGGGAGGACCTCCAATGAGGTCAGCCCACTGCAGGTGCTGTGCCCTTCCTCCGCTGCGTCTCCCTACGTCCCCTACAAATCATTCATTGGAGTGATCACAATGTGTATGTAGGTGTGCGTATAAATGAATGTACATGATGAAAATGATTAGTATGTGCTACATACATCGTCTATATCCGTGTACACAGGCAGACTCTTGATTCTGGCTGGTTCTGCTTCCAAAGAATGAAAAATTTATCCTAACGCACTAGCTTCTCAGTGTGAGCTCTGTAATAACAGTTATTGATTATTGTGGCAATCAATTCTCATCAGTCCTGCAAGAATTTTGCTGCAATTAAAGCATCATTTTGTAAATAGCTCATCAGAGTAACTTCATAAATGTCACTAGAAAAATTTGCATTTTGTTTTTGTCACATCTCTTGGGAACAGGTTTAGACAAATTAAGTTGTTCCCTTTACTTTTTGTTTGTTTGTTTTTTGAAAAATCATTATTACCTCAAATGGGACTCAGATAAGTGTGTGTTCTCTAAATTTGAGAAGATTGAACATTTTCTATGTGAATTTAGTTCCTGCTGTAATGTTAGGGTTTTTAATCACTGTTGCCTATAAGATCTGATTTTGAGCACAAAACTGAACTCTGTTTATACACATTATTTGTCTTTTTATGGGATTCACTGATCAAATGTTTCCATACCCTGGCCATTTGTCAGATAAGCTGAAATTTGGTAGATGTAGGTGTTTCTATTATTCCTATTAGCTGAAATTACTAGGGTTGCATTTCCATTGAATTTGTCTTCCATACACCAGCCATCATGGTTGAAGCAGAACAGTACATTTCATGTCAAACACAGCTACTAGAGCTGCACTTCATGTTTACGTGTCCAATTTATATGCAAATAGAAAGATAGCTTGACTTTAGAAGGGCACAGAGATAAGGGCCTCAGGGTCCTTTGGGACGAAGACCCACGTCACACTCCCACGTAGAACTCCAGGGTTCGGCAAGGTGCCAGTGGGCAAGGAGGGAGGTCCTGAATGAGTGAGGAGCTCACCGATGTGGGCCTTGAAACAAGCTGTAAGGACTAAGAAGGGTTTTTAGCTCACACTAGGAGCCTTCCTCTTCTCACCTTTTCTCAAAGAGAGAACTACAGCAGAGTTCTGAAGGACATGTTCTCCAGACCTCTGAAATCTGAGGCACTGAAGGAGTGCACTTGTCGGACACGGAGGTGTGCTGAGCCGAGCCCCCAGTAACAAAGGAGGTGCGCCTAGGTGTGAGCACAGTCACAGCCCTCCAGCAAGCAGGCCCTCGGGCTTCCGCATCCTGCGTCCATCTCCACACAGCCCAGCTCTGCTGACTGATCAATGCAAGTCCTGGAGGGGGCGGCGGTGGCTTCCGTGCTCAGTGTCCAGTGACAAGCACACACTTGAAACTAATGTAGATTCAGTCTCCTTTTCTATTTTTAGGGGGCCGGGGGGGGGGTGGCCCAGTGAATAAGTGCTTGCCTGGCAAGCACAAGCGCCTGAGTTCAATCCCCAGTTCTGAAAAAAAAAATTCTATTTTTAGGTAGTCAGTGGTCAGAGGATTATTGTTCGTTTTTATGTTTGCACATTTTGGTCAGGTTACCCCGTGTGAATTCTCTATAACTTTCTCTTACGTGTATTGTAAGTCTGACTTAAATAGCTTTCTTCATTGAGTTGGGTATCATCCTCTCAAGTAAAAGTAATCTCTTCTCTAGTTTTCTTCCCTCAAACCTGTTCTTTGTCTCTTTGTAATCCCATTGTCTGACTGTACCTTTTAATAGTTGTTAAACGCTTAT
Source organism: Tympanoctomys barrerae (assembly GCA_002564285.1). NCBI lineage: Eukaryota > Metazoa > Chordata > Mammalia > Rodentia > Octodontidae > Tympanoctomys > Tympanoctomys barrerae. Next base: position 16,385 of record NDGN011556609.1, on the reverse strand, counting down.
ATTAGCCCTCACTTTCATTTTAAAATTTTCAAGAGTTAAAACACTCATTGTTTGAATACCTGCATGTTCTCTGGTGCAGCACTAGGTATAATAAGTCAATGATTTTATTTATTTATTGGTGGAACTGGGGATTGAACTCAGGCGCTTGTACTTGCCAGGCAAGCACTTATTCTACTGAGCTATCTCCCCAGTGCCCAAGTCAATGATTTTAAAAATATGTTTCATAAACTTACTAAGGATAATAAGATTAAAGTTTCATAAATTTATTAAGGATAAAGAGGCAAAAATTAAACAGACTGACCAACAATGGGATAAAAATAAGAAGCATCACAGCCACAGGAAGGGGACGACAGATGCTGGAGCTCTGGTGATTGTCCAAGGCTTCATATGACCTAGCAATTAAGACATTTTTAAATCCAGAGTAATAAGATGTGATAGGAAGGTAGAGACAGACAGACAGACAGAGAGATAACAATTCCCCAGGATAAATGTATTCATTATGTATTGCAAATAGGCACCACTAAAAAATAAATAAAATTCAGAATATCATTCTGAGGAAGTGTGTACTCTTGCTACTGTGTGTATGAGTAAGGTGTGATTCTTCTTTATTCCCAAAGAAATATGCTTAATAGGCTTAGAAAAAGTAGCCCAGTAACATATCTGTATCTATATTGATATCGATGTGTGTGTGTGTGTGTGTGTGTGTGTGTGTACTATGTGTGTATACACAACTTGGAATAAAGAAACCAAGTGGGAAAAGTTTCCTGTGAAAAAACAAATTGATGAGGAGGCAATAGCAACAACCATGTCGAGCTGCACGGAGGAGTTTTGAGTATTTCTGTGGTTGGCAGCTCCAGAGCTAGCTCTCGGGAGAGCTATTCCTCCTCCAAGGCCAGCAGCAGAAGGGCTCGCTCCTCGAGGCTCCCCTCGTGAGCTCCGAGGGCAGCGCCACTTGGATGTCAGCACCACTTCCTCGCCTTGGTTTCAACAGCAGGACGACCTACATCGTTACGCTCTTACGCAACACAGTTTATTAAAACAAACCAACACGCGAAGGGCTGCTGGGTAAGCAATGGCGACCTTCTCACTCGTGCGGACAGTCCCACTGGGAGCAGCATTAATTAGCCTTTGGGTGCTGAGATCAACCGTGCGCATGGTCACGCTAGGCTTTCTTTGCCGCGCAGATTGCTAACACGGAGAAATTAAGAGGTTCAACCTGTCAAATGGTTGAGCTTAACTCCCTAAGCCACACAGCGAGCTGCTCAAGGTTGTCCTGTGTTTGCCTCTCCAGAAGCCATCAGATGAACACCAAGCACCACGCTGGTTCGGGCCTGGAGCGCCCCGCCTGCGGCCGGGGGAGTCGGAGCAGACAGCGCGGAGGCCTGCCTCTGCCGAATGATTTCCGACCACCGCAGTGATTTCCGCAGCACGTAACCACGCAGTGCATCCGGGGAAAGGAGAGGATCGCTTGCCTCCCCTCCTCAGAATACAGGGCTATGAACTATGGAATTGGAGGAAGAACACCTGAAATTATTCTATATTACAGCTGCTATATTTCATTATCTGTGTTTTGTTGTCCACTTGCTGCTAACAGCTTTTGCTTTATTATATGAATTACATTAATACCTCACAATTACATATTTAAAGCCAAATTACACTAACTTGTTTGCCACCTCAGAGCTATTTCCAGCATACCTTCCAATAAATCTATTCTATGAAAACAATGTATTTTTAAAAAATGTACAGTAACTTTTCATCTACAAACCTTGAAGACTGGAAAGATGTTACAAGGACAAACATGACAGGACTGACATAAAATGCACTGTTAATATGAATGATTAATATTCATCCACAAACCAGCATTATGTGTACATTGTTTCATTATCTCTTGACTTAGTTTCTTATTATAAAGCTACCTTTGTGAGAAGTTTGAGCAAATCGCTGAACTACTATCACAGATGTTATTAATCTATGTGTCTGGTTAGCTATACACTTAAATTTATATACAAAGATTATATAAACTATATTAGGCTCTATTGCATTACAAGAAAGATTGGCAAAGAATTAAGACTGAGTTTCCTAAAATCAGTGCCCCCTATACTGAGAACTGAATCAGAAAACCTGAAAGATGCCTTGAACTCAAGTCCTAAAAAGAGTCGGAGGCCGCAGCTGCCCTGGCCTCTTCCTCCGCACGGGCCAGCTTCTCTAGCTGCCGGGGACATCTCTGCAGCTTGTTCTTCCTCAAACAGTTCTCTCTTCTGGTATCAAGTGAAGCGGTTTCTTTTGGTGACTCCCGAGTCCTTCGTGCAAGGCTGTGTGCTTGGCTTGTGCTGATGTCAGAGGCGAGCACAGAAAACCTCTGATTCAGGATGGACCACAGCAAACGCATATCATTATTTCAGCGGGTGTAATCTAAGAGAGGGACATTTGTGTGGAGATGGCAAGAGAGTGGAAGATAAACCGGGAGTTTCCAGGGGCTGTTATTGTCAGTTTAGGTGGGGAAACGTCTGCTAATGGATTCAGTACATCAGAAATGTAACTGGACAGAAGAATACATGGAACTTTTCTTTCAGAAATTACACACACACACACATACACACACACACACACACACACACACACACACATACACGATAGTTAGGATATGCTACTAATTGCTATTAGCCCATCAAAAGGAAAGCTGTATACCTATATTGCTTGATCATTTTCCACACCTATATCTTGTAATGTGCACCCCTACCTTGAAGATAACAATGTACCAACCATTGTTACTCTCGGCTGCAATCTTGTTTTGAAATTTTATACCACTTTTTAATGTTTATTTTTCTTTTCTTTAAAATTAAAAATTAAAAAAGTGGGAGGATCTTCATATCCCAGTTTTAGAACACATTACAAAGGAACTGTAATCGTGTCAGTCTGCCACAGCATAAAAGACACAATAAGTGGGATAGATTTGGGAGTGGGGGGTCCTCATAAAGAAAAGAAGCTACTTATCACATAAAATCCCACTATTGGGCCGGCGAGATAGCTCAGCAGATAAGTGCCTGCTGGGCAAGCACGGAGCCCGGGATCGGTCCTCCGCCCCACAAGCTGCGTCGGCCCCGCCCCAGGCATGTTGAGTGGTCTCTGAGTCCAGCCATGGTGGCCCGCGCCTCTAATCCCAGCGCTGGAGAGGCTGAAAACAGGAGGATCACTACAAGTCAGAGCTGCATAGTGAGCCCCTGTACCAAATATGTTAAAAAATAAACAAACAAAATAAAATATCACCACTAAGTTGCAGCCTGTTCACCAGTTCAGACACTCACTGCTGAGTCCTTTTTATGAAGCATACATGCAGCTTCTAGTTGACAGCTTCTGCCTGCAAAGAGCGGAATGGTGCCCTATATACAAACAGATTCCACTAGCAGGGGCTGGGGAAACAGCTCCGAGGCATCAGCGCTGTCTAGCAAGCGCAAGGCCCCAAGTTCAATCCCTGGCACTGCAGCAAACAGAACAAAACTAAACTAGATAGATTACACTAACAGGATCCTATTTCATCTTACTGTTCTTGTCATTGTTGAATTCAGGCACTTGCACGTTTGTTCTACATAATGAACAAATGTGTATATATTTTAAGTCAATATTTAAAGGTTATTCACAGTACAGTATAGTAATATACGTATTTCCAGTATACTTCCTATGCTGCAACTTATAAATATAAGAAATTAGTAAATTCCAAATAATTCTTTAAGAATATAAAAATGCAAAAAAAAAAAAAAAATCCTCCATGCGGCCACGTCTCCATTTCTTTTAGTGTTAGCAGTGACTATGAAAGGAAAAGTACTTTAAAGGCCTGAAGAAATAAATGTTAAATCTGACAACATAAAGGTCAGTCCTGAGGCGAACAGCTGTGTAGATGACCCTGCGGAACAACTGCTCTGCTTCAACGTTGCGGTCACTGTGCTAAAGGGTGTAAGACGCAGGGCGGCTACCTGATGCTCACGAACAAATGACCGCCTAGCAGCTAGCCTCTGCTCTTAAGCTGTCAGATATTGGCATCCGTGAGCACGTGCTCTGGGCAGCCAGGGGGGCCAGCGTGGCTACATGATGGTATCGTCTCTCTGTGTTTCTCAGTTCTCACACCTGTAGGCTCATCATTTTCATCCTACCTTTATCACGTTTGAGTTACCTTAGATTACTCCTAATTTGCCACTTTAGAATAGTCCCTTTACTATGGCATTTTCTTCTTAGTGCAGAATTCTTGATTCGTGTTCTAAGTCCCCCAGGCATCCTTGCCTGGAAGGTGATTCTATATTATTCTTTCACCGGTTCAATGTACTTTATTTGTCTCCTTGTTTTTCTTTACTTTCATTTTGTATCGAGCATAACCCGGGCCACAGTTGTGACGTGGAAGGGAAGCGCCAAAGCCTGTGCGTGCAGAAGCCTGCAGCCCCCTGCGCCTTGTTACCCCCAAAGTGCACGCTCCCTGAAACCTGCTCCTTCCTCTCCTTCCCATGAGGTGTCTAAGTCAGACCTGAACGTTATGACACCAGCGGACACAAGAGACAAAGAAGGCTTCCAAACCCTGGGATTTGCTAGAAATCCTTACGACTTGTTACAATCAGCTTCCAAATCTCATGATTTGTTGGGAAAATTTTTCTAACATCATTGTTGCCCTAAGACCAAACGCCTGACTATTTCCTATTGCTGTATCCCCCTACAGACTCACAAGGTCATTATAAACCTTCACATTTAAATGTATGCTTTCCATTTTTAACATTCAACCCTCAATTTCTCTCTAGGCTTAAAGAGGAATCAGTCTTCAGACATTTAGTTTTCTTTCTTTCTTTCTTTCTTTCTTTCTTTCTTTCTTTCTTTCTTT
>NDGN011556609.1:0-11474 GCA_002564285.1 Tympanoctomys barrerae | reverse complement strand
TTTCTTTCTTTCTTTCTTTCTTTCTTTCTTTTTTTCTTTCTTTCTTTCTTTCTTTTTTTGTGGAACCTGAGATTGAACACAGGTCCTTGCACCTGTCAGGGAAGTGCTTATTCTACTGAGCCACCTCCCCAGGCCCAGACACTTAGTTTTCCCAAATAAAAATTCTGGAAGTAACCAAGGAAACTTTATTATACTTACATATCTACCAACTATCAACCATTGTAATAAAAGTTAGATTTTTGTTTACAACATTATGTAAAAACTGAAAGCCATAAACATGGAGATTATAAAAAATGAATGGGCAAATTTAATGTGATGCACAGTTTCTAAAAGGTGCAAGTGTGGTCAGTGAGCTAGCTCAGCAGTCTAAAGCTCCTGCTTCGGCAAGCTTAGGCAAGCACCCGGACCACAGCTGGAGCCCTGATGCTACGTGCTGCACCTGCTCCGCCCCCAGGGCAGGTTGAGCCAGCCTCAAAAACATAAATACTTAAAAATAGAATAAAAAATAAAAGGTTCAATTAGATAACGCACAATTGGTTTTCATTCTATTGCTCCAATAGATTTTGTTGCTCATGGTATTGTATTTCAAATTCAACTGTCACAAAAGTCAAACATAAGGGGCAGACTACTGAGGGACATATTGATACAAATGTATAGAAAAGGTGGCCATTGTACATTTTAAGTAACTTATAGTAAGCAACACCCTTAATGGAAGGAAAACTTGAAAATGAATTTGAAAACTCTGTTAGCATTTAAAGTTAAATTAGCTGTGGCTAATCAATTTGCTAAAAACCATTTCACCAGAACACATAAGCTGCTTTGTGCTTGTCTTCTTTCCAATTTTTACTTGTTGTATTTTTTCCAGGAAGTCCCTCAACAAGTATTAAAGCATAGGTGGTTGTGGTAGTGGATACATTGTGCCAACTTGAGATGTCGGAAACTTGGCTGAATCGCTTGGGCAGCTCCCAGCCGTGGGTGGCCCCGCCCTGGAGAGTCTGATTGGTTCTGCCCTGGGGCACTATAGAGCCTACCACGAGGTGCGATTGGTTCCGCCCTGCGGTGTGGCTTGAAGGCCCCGCCCCAGAGGGACCCAGCAGAGGAAGTGTGTAAAGAAGGTGAGGAAGGGCCAGCGAGATAGCTCAGTAGAATAAGCGCTTGCCTGGGAAGTGGAAGGGCCTGAGTTCAATCTCGGCTCAAAAAAAAAAAAAAAAACAAGAAGGTGAGGAAGGTTTCTTGGGGCCGCCTGCCCCGCCTCCTTGGGGGAGTCCTGGTCTTCCACTTCGCAGCCCCACCACTTCGGGGAGCTCTGGTGTTCATGGTGGAGCCTGCTCTAGAAGGAAGAGAGAGGCTGAATGGATGCCCCAGCTGCTGCTCCTCCTCTGCTCTTCCTTGCTTCCTGCCACCATGAACAATGTGCCTTGCAGCCAGCAGAGTACGGACTGAAACCTCCAGTCACTATGAGCTAAATAAACATTTCCTTCCTTCATTCTGAGTGTCGGGTATTTGTCCCAGCAACGTGTAAAAAGTAACAAAGACAGGGGTCATTGAGAAGTGAAAGAAGCAAAGAATGAGACAAAAATTACTTTCAGACTACACCGATTTCAAGGGGCCAGCCCTCAAGAGGGTAGCTCAGATTATCTTAAAGTGCCTGCTTAGGCAGATGCAGGGACCGGGTTCGATCCCGGTGTGCTGTGCCAGCCCCACCCCTGGGGCGTGCTAAGAGGGTGACAGATTGGGCATGGTGGCACGCCTCTGCAATCCCAGTGCTTGGGAGGCTGAAAACGGGAGGATCACTACCAGTCCGATCTGCACAGTGAGACCCTGTAGACTCTAAATACATTAAAAAAAAAAAAAAGACTTCAAATTCTTGCTTTCTTCTACGTTTCTTCAACTTGCGACATCAGAGTAAGGCCCCAAAGTGGCCGAAACACAAATTGCCAAAGCAAGCTCACCTGGTGTGTGTGCTAAGGCTGCATTACCTGGTCAGGGAGTCTATATTTCCATTTTACTGATCCTACTCTAAGGGTTATGTGTTTGCAGTGTACAACGGATTTGTTCCCTGTGTGGATTCCCAAGCATGCCTGACATCTTCTCCCTGACTTTCCCTGTCCATGTCCTGCTCCCCTTCACCTCTGAGAAAGGTCTCTCTCCATATCTACTGTTATCTGATTTTTATTTTGCTCTTTATTTTTTTATAATTTGAATTTCTTTTACAGGAGGAACTACAGGATATTTAATCTTTTGATTTTTGTAAAAAAAAAAAAAAAGAACAAAAATAATATTGTCCCAATTAATTAGACACCAAGACCAGCATTTTTTTAACCTTTCCTGGAAACAAGGGATTCAAGAACAGTATAAAATTTAGGTCAGGTATTTTTTTGACAAAAATTTAATTTTAAAAAAATTAATTTTTTTACAAAAATCAATCTTTTGATTTTTTTTCTGCATTGTTCGTTGGCGTGTAAACTGCTAAGATCACTATCAAAATCAGTAAGATTTTTCAAAAATCTAAAACTAGAAAGTCCACGTGACCTGTTCATCGTCCCCTTCCAGGTATCTCCCGAAGCAGTGGGGCATGGACTGCGCTGATCTAGTCATGCCTGTGTTTACAGCAGCACAATTTGTAATCCCTAAATCTTGGAAGTAGCCTGTATGTCCACCAGCATCAGCAGATGAGTGGACAAGGAAGACGTGGTGTTTACCACAGCAGAGTGCAACTCTGCCAGAGAGACGGGTAAACCGAAGACATCTGAGGAAAGTGCACACACTCAGGGCCTTCGAAGCATGACTTGTTAGGAGATCAGAGGCGGAAAGAGTTCCAGAGGGCGTGTTATTCACGTCAGCCTATTTTTATATTGCTGTAAAGGAAAGGAAGAAGTTGGAGCGGGGAGGAGAAGTGGGCCTTAAGGGGGTCCAGTGAGTTATATGCCAGCAGGCAGCACCTCACCCAGTGATCCCTTTAAGGGGCACTATTACGCCATCACTGTTCAAGCTGAAGTTCAAATAGACTAACTGTACACGGGCAAAAAGGAATTAAATGATAAGTATAAGATACAACTCCCAGCTGGAGGTAGCTCAGCAGTCCAAGCACCTGCCTGGTGAGGGCAAAGGACCCGGGTTCAATCCCCAGCACCCCATGCCAACCAGGCCCTGGAAACCATGGGCGTGCCATGCCAGCCACTAAAACTGGGCACAGTGGCCCATGCCTCCCAACATAATCCCAGTGTTGGGGAGGCTGAGACAGGAGAATTACCATGAGTCAGAGCTGTGTAGCCAGACCCTGTAACAAATAAATAAATGATTTAAAAAAAAATTTTAAAAATGTAAATCTAGACTTATCTGACTTTAAATCCTGTGATATTTCCACTACACTAAAATAGTTTGTTATTCAATGGTGTTTTACAAACTTTACTTTTGAGTTATGTTACTAGTTTCTAAGTGTTGTGTTGTCCTTGCCCATGATTTGAGTTTGGCTTCCTGACCCCTCAAGGACCCTTCTTGGGGACCTCTTTCCTGTCCCTTCCATCTTCGCCCTCTCTTTCCACTCACTGTTTCTTTCATAATTTTAGCATGTTCTGCCTTTTACCTGACCTGCTAAATTTTATACTGTTCTTGAATCCCTTGTTTCCAGGAAAGGTTAAAAAAATACTGCTCTTGTTCTCTAATTAATTGGGACAATATTTTTTTTAACATTAAGGAAAGGTGTGATATTTTGTGGATAGAATTGCAAGTTAAAATAGGTTGGAAAATCTACTTTCTTCTAATATAAACATTAGAATTGTACTTCATATCACTTTTACAGCCATCATTTCCAGATGGCAAATAAGAAAACAAAGAATGAAAGAAAAAAAAATTAACATTGCATTTCTTGCACAGTTGAAAATATTCCCATGCAAATGAAACTCAAGAGATCCAAATGGTACTTTGTATCAGTTATCATAATCTGGTTACACTGACAAATTAATCCTATTGACTGGATTATGTGTCTCCTGACTACTTTGTGCTAACCTGGCACGAATTATCTGAAGTTCCTTTGCCCCAATGTGTGGAGCTAGCGAATGAGAAGAGATCTATATTTGATCAGCACTCAACTGACCACGTCGTGCAGTGACACTCTGAACCCCAGATCTGCTCCAGCCTTGTCTCTAGAAGCACAATCACAGATGTCCCCAAGTGGGTGCGTAACAACCGCAATGTAACACTGAAAGCTCATGCAGTTGAAGACCATGAAGGCACTGAAATTAGACCCATCTCATTGTCTGCAGTAGGTCTCGGATGAGGCTGTTGCTGAAACTTAAAAGTTTGGTTTATTGTTGAAACTATGCCAAAGTATTATCTGTATTGGGGGATTTAGAAATTGGTCCTGGGCATGACATTGCCCACATCCCTGCTTCCAAAATCCCGTCAGCCTGTTACGGTTTAGATGTACATGTCCCCCAAGAGCTCAGATCTGAGGACTCGGGAAGGGGACAGGGATGCCAGCTCTTCAGTGGATTCAGGTATCCATGGTTCCAAGATCCACATGCTGTTGGGCATAGAGGAGCTGGGTCCTCGGGGCAGAGTCTGGAAGGTTCTACCGCGCCCTTGCTTCCTTAGGGCCAACTGGTGACAGGCTCAATCCAAGAGCGTTGTGAAGCAAGACAAAGTCTTCCTCCATCTTCCACTTGCCCCAAAGAACTGCCAGCGCAGCTCGCGGCTGCCGCGTGCACTCACAGACCACTCGCGGGTTCCAGGCCTAACCTTTCCCTGTATTCTTCACCATACATACTGCTGTTGCGTTAGCGTCAAAGGAAAGAAGTTCTGCTCTGAAATAACTTCAAGCACAGTTTTTCTAGCTTATTTTCACATTGAAAACCTGTCATACTTGCATTAGCCTCAAGGGGCATGGTGATGTAAAACTAAATGAATACCGTCAGTGAGCTCTGCTTGCTTTATTCTAAGCAGGAAAGCTAAGGCATTGCGAGTACTGAATATTTTGCGCCAGCCACGAAAGGCGATAGACGTGGGCCTCTCCAAGAACCATGGGCTTTGGTGACGCCACTCAGCTTCCAGCGGCCATGACTGTCTGTTAAGTGTTCTGTGACTGCACAAAGCTTAGTATTTCCTTTTCCACTGTCACACTTAGTGGTGCTACAAGGCGACATTGCCCTGTTGTGATTTAAGATGATGCAAGAGTACTGAGTTCAATATCACTACGGATGTGTTGGGTCAGGTAAGATTATGAGGAAATCAAGCTGTTACACAAGCTAGGATTGGTTTTGAGATTAGTTATGTGTGCCGTTTATGTGTACAGAGACAAGTGAAGGTAACTCTTTGGCTGTTTGATTTTTCTCAATTTAGATGAATTTTAAATTTGAAGTTGTTATTTATAATACTTGAACTTTGAACATTTCTGAGATTTGAAATTCTTTGAAAACACTGATAAACAAAGGAACGGTCTTTCATGCAAGAGGGTATGGGCCAAATTGAACCCAGTGACTTCTACTTACATTTGCAAAGTGTGCCCTGATCCTTTCATTGCTTGTCACCAACTTCATGATGGCAGCTCAGGTTTTGGGAAGATTTGAACAGGAAAGTGAGGGATTTGAGCAACAGGGAAGCAGAGCGAGGGAACGGCCCCGGAGCTGGTGCAGAGGCGGTCCCTTCAGGGTGAGCACTGCCCGCTTGTGGGTACCAGTCAATAGAAGAAGCAACATTAAATAGGAGAGCTTCATTTGTTTATAAGTTTACAACCAGTGGGGTAGAATCCCCCTTGAGGTTCTTTAAACAAATAATGTAACAGTAAAACATTTCATGATTTTAGAGTTTTATTTAGGCTCTAGCTTTTCTTATTTTGAATTGATTGGGAAGTTTATAAAAACCATGTCATACTTTTATTCAAGTAGCACCCCATCAACTAAGGATTTTTGACTGGATTTTGAGGGAATTTACAGCACTGTCTTACATGTAGCACATGGGTTCATTGCTTTCATTCTCAGGCTAACCTTAACTCTACACGAATGTACAGGGGGATGAGTTGTGGTGCTCAGAAATTGGGCAACTCCCTCAAGGAGAAGCAAGTGTTGCCTGCAAGACTGGAGAACGCTGACCTGTGCAGGAAAGGAGCTTAAGGGCTAGCGACGGCTTTGTATGAATTTACCTTGTAAATCAGTATTTGAGGTTAAAAAAAGAATCAGTAATATCGAGAGTCATCAAGACTGTTCATAGACAACCGTGGGGTGTTCCCAGGATGGAGAATAAAGCATTTTTGGGGTTCAGAGGGGAATCACAAGGCCTCGCTTAGTGTGGGGACTGAAATGTAGAGATCCAGAGACACAAGGACTTGACAAATATGAGAAGAACGTCAGCTGCCCGCTTTGCTGTCCCTGTTGTGCCCACCTCTTATCTAAAGCACCCCGAGACTCTGGCCTGACCCGACGTGGTCCAGTTGTTCCTGCTTGGCTTCCGCGTGCTGCTGTGCTTACCGCGGTGGTTATCCAGGGAGAGGGTTCCGGGTGTTCAAGTCCAAGATTCACCTAGACTCCTCCTTTATAAAATAAGGAGAAAATCCACAGGATACTTGGCTACAGCTTGTCAGAGAGAAAACGGTTATCAGCTGTGACGATTAGTCTCGGTGTTATTTTTCCTTTCTTTGACAAGTATTCGGCTTCTTCCACGACTCTGGCTTTCCCCCAGCTGCTAGCTTGCCACCGCGATGTGCTGGTAGCTGAAGTCCCTGCCTTCTGCGCTCAAGCCTGGCCAGCGCCACCCGAGAGCAGTCCCGCCCCAGCTAAGATTCCGCAGGAGGAGCAGCCCCTTCCGGGCAGTGCTCCGTGGAGCGCAGCCTCTGCTCAGCTTCGCTTCCACATTCCATTATTAAACAGGTGAGGCCTCATTTTGACTTTCACTTTTAAAAAAAGAAGGAGCCAGCCCTTGCCGAGGACCGGTTCTGCGTCTCGGTGGAGCACACACGCTCACTAATGGGTTCTCGCCTGGATGTGGCACCGCTTGGGCAGATGCTGCCCGCCTTCATGCTGCGGCTGGCGAAGCAGACGCTCGGGACCACGAGTCCGCTCTCCAAGGGCCGCGTCTGCACTTGTCGATGATCACTCTTCTATGCCTCAGAAAGTCTGGGCAGAAATTGTTAGGAAAAAGGAAAATAAATTGGTATATTCTTAGTGGAAGATTCCACGGAAAGAAAGACACAGAAATCATAGTTAGAAAAAAACTAAGCCTATTTCAAACAATAAAACTTGCTTTATAAAATAAGCTGAACTATAAAAACTTTAACGTTCTGAAATTTTCACTGCGCAGGCATAGAGTATGTTCCTTAGGACTGAAATTACAGAACAATTTAATGCTGTCACTCTGTATGCTGTCTTTCTGTTTCTTTTTGTTTTGCAGAGGTGGGGACTGGGCCCAGGACCTCACTCGTGTTGGACAAGTGGCCCCCGCGGAGCTACCCCCGCCCAAAGCCACCACTTGTCCTGCAGCCGCTTGAGGCGTCTGACGGTTGGGGCAAGCAGGAGTCAGGGCTTCTCTGCAGTAGCCCTCTCCAGCAGTCTTCTCTTTAAATTTGCATTTTGAATTTCTCTTTTCAACTTTCCAAGATGATTCCTTCTTTTTAATTTTTATTTTTATTAGTTCTTACAGTTAATTTTTCTCTTGTTTTACAAACAAAATATATAATATTTTATTTTTCTATGCAAGTCTTATGGGGAGCCAGCAGAGCTCTGGCTCTATGCCTTCTCCAGCCTTTCTATCACGACCATCCTGTCAGGGGCTGCGGATGTGGCTTAGTGGTGCAGCGCCTGCCTGGCACGCACAAGGTCCTGAGTTCGATTCTCAGTAAAACAACAAGAAAAAGACAAGCCTGCCAGAGCTTTTTAGATCAGTACTTCAACATGAATACAATTCAGACAAAGCTCTGCTACATGTTCAAAGGGAGATTTCCAGACATAACCAAGTAACCCGCCCTCCAGATCCAGACGTGCCAGGTACTCACGTATAGAGGGACACACGCAGCGCCGGAAGCTGCCCGTAGAACAGCAGAAACCAGGCGTGTTGCTTCACCTCCTTGTTGCTTTAGTTGGCGCTGCGCCTTTATCTCATGCACGCATTCTGCTCACTGAAGTTGACACAAACCTAAAGCACCTGCGTTCCTACTCACAGTGCACATTTTATCCTTACCTCTCTGAGTTTTGCAAAGTTCTTTACTTTTTGAAAAACTTTATTTATTTGTTGATATATTTGATACAGGGTCTTGCTACACAGCTTTGATGCACAGCAATCCTCCTGTCTCAGCCTCCCCGGCGCTGGGATTACAGGCGTGCATCACTAGCCTGGTTCGGGGCCAGCACAGCATGCATGGAGTTCCCGGCTGGCATGGCTTGTGGTACCGGGGATCGAACTCGGGTCTTCGCGCTTGCCAGGCAGGCACTTGCGTCTGTATGTGAGTGTGTGTGCATGTGTGTGTGTGTGTGTGTGTGTGTGTGTGTGTGTGGCCAGGGGGATTTGCTATTACAAAAGCCATTCTCTTCGACATCTTCTCACATATATTTCCTTCTCCTTGACTATTACATTCCTTAAGGCAGGAGAGGAATACAAGAATTTTTCATATCATTTCATTGTCCTTTCTTGATGTACAATTAAGTGACCTTGGAATTTCATATGTTATTATACCATAGTTACCTTTCTGATGAAAGAATTTAAAGAACTGCTTGTTTCCTAGGAAATAAGATAAAGCAATGTACCACATTTTAAAGATGGCATCGTATCATGTAAAACTGTCACTCTAGAAAGTAAAACTGTGAGAATGTATTAATATGTGTTCATTACTCAAGTAACTTTTGATGGCCACGTTGGAAAGTGCTGGAGTGATGGCAGAGTATCTTGAGACGTCGACAGGGGGGTTTATCTGTAATTTCAGGACTTAGGGAAGCTGACATGGGAAGGCAGAGAGATTGAGGCCAGGCTGGAGCATGTAGCAAATAAAACAGTAGCTTACAACAATGAAAGACCATTTCATTGAATGAAATGAAAGACCTGCTGTCTCCAAAAACAAACAAAAAAGTGAGAGCCCATCTTCAGCCTCAATCAAACAAACAAACAACCTGAGACACTTTCCCAAAAATAAAGATAAAAGGCTGGTAGCAAACCAATAAAAAGAAAGCTCTGAAAAATGGATTATGCATGTCTTAGCTTCAAGCTGTTTTTTCCTTTTGGAGTAACTTCACTTTTTTTTCTGAAAAACACATATTTACTTAACACTGACCATCCTGCAAACCTTTCCTAGTGCCTACATCATAACACAAGGGATTATTGAAAACTAAGTGCTCTTTGAGTTCAGGGGGCAAGAGGAGAATGAGGAGAGGCTCCGAGGCAGGCAGAGAAGTCCCTGCAGGAAGGAAGGATCGAGTTCTCCCGTGGCAGGAATCTCAGGGAAGGGTCAGTCGTGGGAGGAGGGGGATCCAGTGAGCAGTGTGAGCAGGGAGCTGGGGGATCACGAGCCAGCCTCGGGCATGCCACACGCTGCTCAAGGTGGAGGACACACACGAGTGTGAGGTGGACCATGACCTGCTCTGCTGGGTAACAGAGAGGAAGAACACATGCTACACTGGGGGACCCCGGCCTGGAGCTGCATTGAAGAGGACCGGCTCCAACAGGTACACCGTTGTACGAAACTTTCTGTTCTTGTTCAACCCCTCCAGGTGGAAAGGGAAACAAAAGATTGACAGATAAATAAAAGAACCAAATCCAAAGATACTTTTAAATGGTGCAATAGTTATTTCTAACCAGTAATCGCTAGGTATTTTGAGAATAAAACAAAAATTAGGAGTGTTTTTCTTGTCTCCCAAACTTACAAAGAAACCATGTTTGACATTTTTAGATGTTCAGTATCCTTCTGCTGTTTGCTATTGTGTATGTGCTTTCTTTATTATGTGAAAAAAGAAGTCATATGAAAATAAAGTTCTTATCTATTTAGGCTTTTCCAGGATAGTCCCTATTTTCTTTTTAAAGAATCTTGAGAAACTTATTATAAGAAGTAGTCATTTAGTTGACCACGTCAGCTCAAAGTTTGTAAGTAGATTATAAGTTTTCGCTAAGGGAAGAGGAAACACTTGCTCTAGCTAAACCAAGCAGTAAGACTTCTCCTAAGGGGATTAACTACTTACAGAGTGAGGCAAAGGCCAGATAATCAGGGCAGAATTACCCATTTGCATCTGCGAAGAACCCAGGGAGGAGAAAAGGGAGTTTCTAGAAGTCACTCTTTATGAGTTTAATGTCTGTAGACTTTCAGACGTCTTTTGCAGTGAATGTATCCAGTTTCAGCAGAAGTTCAAGTGTCCCCAGCACTGCTGAATGACAGAGGCTGTCTCTTGTCCTTTTCCTCTACAGATGCCTGCTGGGTGAGAGCCACGTTGGCAGGTGCAGGAGAGCCAGTCTTAACTGATTGCCAGGCTCTGGCCCTCAGGTAGAGGAGGTGCGGGTGGTGTGTGAAGACCCAGGCAGAGGGGCGGGAGCACGTGGGCTGTCCCCTGGGCTTGTTCACATGGCAACTGCATGTTCGAACCTGCTGGGGGAGGTAGCAGAGACGGTGGTTAGAGCACAGGGGTTCGGGTGGGACCACCCGGTTTCAGATGCCTGCTCTGCTCCCCTGGAGGCATATGAAGGCTAAACTGAGCATCTTGCAGCTACGGGGATAACTGGAACACTGCTCTGTATCATTTATCAGATGACTTATTGTATTCAATATTACTGACAGTCATGTGCATCATATGTAAATGATGCCCCTACATGTGCCTGCATGTGTGTACACGTATGATGATTGCTGAGGATTTCAATGGGCAGGTAGAGGATGACTCGTTCGCTGGATGCCATAACCCATAGCCATGTTACCTTTTGCTGTTTCTAATCATGTAGGGTTCTAGCAGGGCGGCCAGTATGTTCCTACCTTCATTTGGGTAGTGGCTGAAGATAAATATGAACACTTCACAAAGACAAGAGGTGTGACAAGAGGTCACAAAGACAATAATTTTAAATATTAAAATGCAATGAAAGTATGAACTCCCAACAAGAAGAACCATTCACAGGAAATAAATAAGAACATTCATTAGATGGCATTTATACACACAAGATGGGCAAGGCAATGATCCTGAGAAACATCAGCATGTTTTTGAAACTAGCAGTTAATTGGTAGGATTTTCACCCTGACTAACTATATATGCTGATACCTGTGAACTAAGCAACTGCACTGACAAAAGCAATATCTAAGAGAAGGGTCACACTTGGAGTGCCTGTCATTCTGGTCTTCGAAATATGTTCTTCTTGTCATGACATACCAATTATTACCATACTGTCTGTCTAAATGTAAAAAATTGTTTTTGGTTTTTTAAATAAAAGGTAATAAATAAAAAAAAGACACAGGAAATAAAATGTCACAGGACTGTCCTGCTATAATGCTGTATATGGTTAGATTTCTAAATTT
The DNA here is from genome assembly GCA_002564285.1 of Tympanoctomys barrerae. Classification (NCBI taxonomy): domain Eukaryota; kingdom Metazoa; phylum Chordata; class Mammalia; order Rodentia; family Octodontidae; genus Tympanoctomys; species Tympanoctomys barrerae. The sequence continues at coordinate 7 of NDGN011556609.1, read as the reverse complement.
CTGTGTA
>NDGN011556601.1:2197-15833 GCA_002564285.1 Tympanoctomys barrerae | reverse complement strand
ATGGCACTGGGCCAGAAATTTCAAAGGCATCAATCAAATAAAATGAAATTCAAGAAGACATCTATGGCCAGGGAGATGGCTCAGTGAATAAGTGCTTCCCTGGCAAGCGCAAGGGTCTGAATTCAATCCCCGGTTCCGCCAAAAAAAAAAAAGAAAGAAAGAAAGAAGAAAACATCTAGGTACCTGGTGGAATGAATTCAGGACCAGGTAAAAATATACTTTCCAAGCCAAGGAACTAACCAATGAGCAGCACACAGAGAGCTATGCACCCATTCACTGTTTTAGCTGTGTAATTTTTTCTATGAAACTAAAAGGATCCTAATATGAAAAACTTTATTTTTAGAAAACAGAATGTATATTTAATCTGTAAAAGAAAAACTAACATCAGATCTGCATCACATCACATGTAAAATATACATCAGATGGATGTACAGCAATGTATATAAGCAATATAACAAAAATATGAGTTTCAAAAATAAATGCAAGAATAAATCTTTGCAACCATGGAAAAGAGCCTTTCTCAACAAAGTCCAAAAAGTGTTAAGGAAAAAAAAAAAGTTTGAGACTCTGTGGCCAAACAATCCAAAGAAATAGTCAGAATTGTTTTTACATCTTTCCTAAGGCAGAAATTCCCCAGCCAAAGAGAAAGGACCATGGGAGAATAGCCATCAGCATTCTACTCTATTAGACTTTGGTAAGAATTCTCCTTCCGTCTCTCTGTGCTGATGTCACTTGTTAAAGGAAATCTCTGGAAAAGGGAATGGAATGGTATTTGTATATACTTGCAACTCCAGAGCATAACTTTGCTAGAACAATGGACTCTTTCTTTTACCTTCTATTCTTTTTTTTCCCCCCAGTACTGGAGATGGAACTCAAAGCATCACATGTGCTAGGTAAGTGCTCTATTCTACTTACTACTGAGCTATATCCCCAACTCTTCTTTTTATTTTTTTACATGCGATAAGGTCTTGCCAAGTTGCCCAGGATGGAATCGAACTTAATGATCCTTCTGCTTCACCCTCCCAAGGTGCTGAGATTGCTGGCATGCACCACCACCTGGCTCTTTTCTAGTTATTGTAATGCCTGAGCAAACCTGGGAGACATTTTCTCCAATGGTGAAGACAGCTGGGATCAAGGATTCCAACCAGACCACTGCTGAGCCCTGTAAAGCAGTCTAATTCCAAAGTAGTAGCACCGCATGGTCCTCCCCAGGACCCCAAAAGAAAACTAGAGAATACATTCCACTTCATAGCTAAAACTCTGGAATTAGCATCCCCAGAGATCCGCAGGTTTTTATGCCCGAAAAGGAAAAGGGATATAAAAAGAACTAAGATGTGTGTATTTTGTACATGTGTCAATTCACCAAAATGAACGCAATCATTATGTACTGCAAACACTTACTAATAAAAATAAAAATTGAAAGAAACAAAGACTACACACAGATTTCAGAGATTAAAGCATAAGGCCTCTGTGGCAAATAATTAAAAAATAAAACTCCAAGACAGTCATTTTCTCAGCATGAGCTTCGATCTTTATCCCCAGCAGGAATGTATGTAACTAGTCATCTCCTTAAGGATGTGAGATTTTAGCAGACTGGAAAACTTAAGACAGATCTATATGCAGCGATCAGACAAGACACTCTACCATCCTTCCACAGTGTCCATCCAGTTGTTTTTCTCCTGTGATCTTTCCTTACAGAATCAAAGACTCCCTTCTGAAGGAAGGATAGTAAATAATAGAACAATATCTGAACCAGCATGGCCTGGGAAGAGTCCAGTGCAAGTGAGTCCCTCTTGGGCAGTGGGGCCTGGGTGGATCCCTCGATCTGTTTGAGTCTCAATTTAGTCGTCAAACACACACAACTGATTCACCCAACAAGTATTAAATAAGCACTCACAGAATGTGCCAATTCACTGTCAGAACTTTCATGAAAAAAATGACATCACATGGCATGGGGAAACAGTTTCCAAATTACATTGAAAATAAAAATAATGTCTATTGTTATCAAGACTAAAATAGAAAACCCAATATTTTGTACAGTTCAAAAGACTGAGGGTGGGACCAAAATAAGGAACTTTTGGCAGATTGTAGAACAACCAGGAGTGATCACTACTACAGTTCAAAATGTGTCCAAAGGCTGGCTTTTAGGAACTGTACCCCAAGACTACAACTTGCTGACCACCAGAGAAAACAAATGTTTACTACAGATTTAGCCCAAAGGGTTACCCTGAGTGAGAAGACTACGCTGCTCCAGCTCACCCCAATCCCAGGCAGGCTTTGGGGAAAGTGGGACAATGGGAACTCAGAGATGAGACGAGGAGTGGACTGCGCCACGGAACAGTCCAGCCCGTTCCTCATCCTACCGATGCCCGGGCCTCCTCGTGGTACCCTAAAGTGAAGACCAGATGCCATATGGTTCCACCCTAACGAACCAAGCAAATCCAAGCAATCTGAGCACTCTGCCTTCTTCCTGAGCTCTGCCACCCTGGATCTGTTCTGAGTAGCACTGCACGTTGGGACCGCACTGAGCCTTTAAGTGAAGTCCATTCTATTTCCAAACCCATTGTCAATACCTCAGGGACAAGCACATCAGCCCAGTGCTGCAATTGGGAGGACCTGGAGCGAAATCAACAGGCACAGAAAAATGAACCGATGTACACAGAACACGAAGGCCTCAAATGACAAGAAAATACAATCTTCAACAGAGAAAAGCTACGATGTTTGCCCATTAACATAATTAATATACATCCAGGGCAGTATGTAAAAAAGGGCAATTGTAAAGATAGAAAAAATAAAATCCCTTAGTACCCAAAGACAAGACTGAACGAGACTGAGAACAGGAACACAATAAACAAAAAGTAGCAGCCAGAACTCCCCAGCCCCACATGCTGCAAATGCTCTGTATTTTCTGGGTAAACTTTCCATGTTACTGTCACTCAGAGACAGTCGATGCCTCGCTAAACAGAGGCCAAAGCCTACAACTGCAGGGTCTAAAACGTATTTTATAGCCTGTATGGGCTCTAAACCACTTCCCAATGCCACCCCTCCCCTAAAAGAGGAAAAGGTTAAAAGTATTTCCTTAACTAAAGTGACGAAGCACTGCCAAGCCCCTGACAAACCGCCTCACCTCCTTTCACGGGAGTGTCGTTCAGCGTGCCTTAAACATTTTGATTATATCTTTAATGCGCCATTTGCTCTGCAATAATCCACTGTACAAAAGCTGCTGCCTCTCAGGCAGACCATAAGTACGTAATAAATCACCTTGCAATGGCTTTTTTTCCTGTAGCTCCTACTCACAGTGAGCTCCTAAAATTTCATTTTGTTTTATCTTCTCCTGCTCAGCCGCCCCTCGCGCCTCCTCGATTTGCCCTGTTCAGCCAGCCCACCCCTGCAGCACGGCCTCCTGGCCCAGGGTTACCACTCCAACCGGCCCGCCGCTGCTGCCGTCCTGGGAGGGGAGCGCGCTGTCTAGGGTCCTAGAGGAAGAGCATCTTTCTGGAGAAAGGCTCTGGCTCACGGGGTAGGGGCAGCGAGGAGGCCTATTTGCATATGCTTTTATTCCATTTCCACACCCTGCACGCTAACGCCCTCTGGAAAGTCCCTTCTCGATTCCCTCCCTGTGGCAGCGCAGGAGGAAGGGGCTGGGCCAGAGTGGAAGGTTCCAGGCAGCCAGTGTCAGCGTCGCCCTGGAGGAAGCCTGCAGCTCCCTCCTGACGCCCACAGGGTCCAGGCCCAGGCCAGTGCCAGCGGGGACCATGTCCAGCCCCGGCCCAGAGCTGCAGGCTCTGCAGCCCCGTTGAGCTCTTTGCAGGATGCTCGCTCCTCCAGCCTCCCCCCGAGGAAGTTCTGGTCAGGCGCTCTGTCCCCAGGCTTCCTGTCTGTACTCTCCGCAGCCCCGCGGGGAAATCCCGAGACCTCTATCGGCTGCCCAATGAGCCAGTTGGCTTTTCAAGTATGCGCAGGGCTGAAATTTGGCCAAACCTCAATGTATCGTTAACCAGAAACAAATAAATAACGTGTGTAGGCAGCGGGGTGGGAGAGAATTGGCCTTTAGGGTACGGAGCAGACAGAAAGCTCTTTTTGTGTTGCTTTGAGTACAGGAGGCCTGGATTTGCTCAACATTTGAACAAACGGATGCTTTGAACAATAAACACTGAAGTGAGCAGCGCCTGCCAGCCTGGAGATTCAGAAATCTCTCCCCTTCCAGGCTTCTCCCCAAGAAGCCTGGAAATGCCAAGCGGTCTTGAGTCTCAGCTGGTAGCAGCAAGAGCCACACTGCAGTGGTGCCAGGCCCTCTGATGACGGTCTCCCATGGGCGAGCCTTCCTAACCCCACAGCAGTGCTATGGGGAGCCAGTGTCACATCCCATTTTACCGATACAGACTTTATCTTTGGTGAGGTTAGGGAGATCTGCCTAAGGTCACACAGTAGGTAAGTGCCTCCACAGGCGGCCTCCTCGGTTGCTTCTTTTTCCAAAATGGAAAGGCTTTGAAAGGCCCTTAGAATGTGTTAACTGTGGATTCAGATTCCCACTCAGGGTAAACAGCGTGCCTTCCCTGTGTAGACTGCCGGTGGACAGAAGACAGGCAATCCAGGAGGTCAGTTAGTTGTGGCTCTGGCCTCCCCAGTGTTCCTTGTTTATCTTGTCGACCCCCGAAAGGTTTGTTTGAAGATCTGTTATAAATAACTTTTCAGAAAGCAACTATTTACTGAGCATCTATTACGTGCCACACACAGTACAGACATACATGTGTACAGACATACATATCCTTATTTAATCCTCCCCCACCACCCCCAGAAAGTAGATATTATTCTTAAGGTTACAAATGAGGAAACTGAGGCTGAGAGGTTTAACATTTTGTGCAAGATTTCACAGCTAGCAATGAAGAGAGCCAGGGTTTGAAATGATCTTTGCTGTCCCCACATTTCTGATGGCCCAATACACTGTGTTCTGTTACCTCTTAAAAGGTCCACATCAAAGCTAGCTATTCCTTTATGTGGGTTTCTCTCCCTCTCCAAAAGGGAGCTTCACAGCCATGTACACAGCTGTCCCCAGCTTCTGAGTCCTGGCTCTGAGCAGACCAGCCAGCTCTGCTGAAGCACTGGGTGGGTGGAGGCGAGGAAGCACAGTGTTCAGGAGGGCTCAGAGCACTCCTAACCCATGCGGTGTCAGATTAAGGAGTAAATGACCTATTTGTGAAGCTACATGAGAGGTCAAGAGTTACAGCATGTCAATTGGTGGGCATTCTGCTTAAAGAAATCTGAATTTATTTGGCTCCATTAACTGGGGCAAGACTCAAATGGCATACACAGGAGGAGCTCAGGCCTGGCCGCTTTCTGCTAACAAGTTCATTACCCTGTTCCAGCCCATTAATTCCCGCGTTCCCACGGCGCCATCGCAACACCTGGGGCTCATTTGTTGCAGCTCTCTAGAACCAGCCTAGCGGATGCTTGGAGCCAGGACTTAAATAGCCCCAGGCTGCCAGCTATATGCACGTCTTATCTGCCTTTTGCCTCTGGAAGAATAGACAAAAATCAATGATGCAGCCTTCTATGGATGCTACATGAATTGCACCTTGTCCTTTTATAATCAAAATTGATATCATGTTCTTTTTATTTTCTTGAGGGTTGGAGAGGGTGAAGTGAGTTTAAATACACTGCACACAGAGCTTACAAGAAGCGCCAGAGTGCACTTGGCCCCTGTCCTCTCAGCCCTATCACACGGGTCTTACTATCTCTGTTTTGCACATAAAAATGTGCAGAAGACAGAGACTCCAAGAGAAGCTAACGGCGCACAGAGTTAGGAGCTGCTGAGGAAGGGGATCGTGGTATGAGGATGAATCTTTGGCATCACGAATGCTGTTTTCTGGGTGAGAAACTCAATCGAAATGCCACGCTGCATTTCCTCGGTGTGGGTGCTCAGGAATGCAAAACTGGATGGAGTTACTGCCTCCGAGCTACTTTTCCACTCTGAAACTTGGGAGGCATCCTTCAAAGCTGATAGGAAGATTGTACGAGCCCTGGATCATTTTTAATTCCAAGTCCCATCCCCTTCCTTTTCAGAACCTCACTCCTCACTCTTCCCCCATTCACCTTGGATTAGGCATTTCGAAATGTACCCATAGACCACAGTGGTAAAATCACACACAGGCTCTCCTCAATTTTTCATAGTCCTGAGTTCACTGAAACTATGAACAACACAACTAGCAACTCCCATGGGCATAAGGGTTAAAGTTGATAAATTAATATAACAATGTTGAAAAATAATATTAATAAATTAATATTAATTTAATATATTATATTATTATAATATTAATAATTAATATAATAATATCACCATCAGCTTTAATTTTTGTTGTTTTTTGCAAATTTTTTGAAATTTATTTAGTCTATAGGATCTACAGTGTCTATAGTATCTCACTACACAAGTCGGACTTGTAGTAAGCCTCCTGTTTTCAGTCTTCCAAGCACTGGGATTACAGGCACACACCACTACCCAGTCTCAATCACTGTCTCAGTGTGCCCCTGGGGGTGCGGCTGGCACCGAAGGCCGGGGATTGAACCCTGGTCCCTGCATCTGCCTAAGCAGGTGCTTTAATCCACTAAGCTATCTGGCCAGCCCTGCTTTTTTCAATTTTTTATGAGCATAGGTCTGTGATATATAATAAATATACTCATCATGAGCTTTTTTCAATTTTGGAGCCAAACAGGTTTTTTTTGTTTTTGTTTTTTGTTTTTTGTTTTTTACTTTACGCGTGATCCCTGAGAAGTACACAGACACGATGCTGAAGCTCTTGACCTGCTTTCATGTTTAAGGTGTGATTTTGCTCCAGGTCTGATGCACACAAACAAGATGGGAATCCTGCCTCAGCTTACCTCTAATTTCACAGCATGGGTTACAAGATGCTTAAATGCAAAATCAGAAAGATGACCCCTGCAGTGCCCCACATGTGAGTCCCCACCTGGGTTCTTGGGTCCTCAGAATCTCTGATATGTCACTTGGAAACTGTGACATCGTTGGCTGCGAAAAATACCTGTTAGTAGCACAACAGTGCTTTGTTTTCAGCCCACTCGGTGGCTGAGATACTTGGGGCTCCTGAACCCAGGAAATTCCCCAAATGAACACCTGCCCTTCGGCTGAGGGCTAGAGATGGTACCTTGATCGGTTTGCAGTCCTGCGGGGGCCTGGGCATAGAAGTCAGCTCACCTTTGTCAGGGGAAGGTTGACAACCTTGTTGGACTTCCTTTGTGCGAGGAACAAGGCTCCCACCAATCCCTGGACCCCAGCGGCTGCATACAAAGAGTCGTGATCCTTGTGGAAGTCCCCGACGGCCATCACACCACTTTCTTCCTTCAGTCAGTGCAGCACCGGACCGTCTGTGTGCATGCCTCCCACAATGTCCTTAACCTGCCATCTGTGAAGCACTGTGCTTCACCCACTGACTTCCACATGTGGAGGAGCAGCAGGGAGTAGCCACGGTACAAGGCCCAGCCGGGAACGGCGCAGCAGCCCTGGAATGCAAGTTCTGCAGAAGGCCAAGGCAAAAGCGCCTCAAGTCGGGGGCAGCCTGATGGGAAACAGGAAGACGGATCTTCTGTAAAAGGGAAAGTGACCAGAAGGACAGGGAGCAAAGTCAGGGGAAGAATTAAGATTATATAGATATAGATATAGATATAGATATTCCAACTCCTGTAATACGTATAAACATTATGTATGGCAAACATAATAAAAAATATTTCTAAATTTTAAAACAATATAAAAGGGACTTGGATATACAGTGATGGCTCAGTTTTCAAACTCAATTCACTCCAAATTCATGTTCAAACACTAAATAGTTCAAGAACTGAATATATTTTCCTATGAGAAATAACAGAAAACCAAACAATTGGTTCTGAAGCCCCCCCAAAAAAATTACACTTATAAATTCATTTTTCCAGGGCTTTAACAAATTCCACAATGATTTCTTTAATTTTACTGTAGTTCGTCCACTTTTCCTCTCAGTTTCATTGCTGGTGTCATTAACTTGCTTCAGAGCTGTGATTACAACATTTTACACAAAGTCCATAAAGACAAAAGGCACAATGATGAACGCTTTAACCACGAACGCAAGCACTCTATGCTGTCTGGGTGAGGGGGCACCTAGACTGAGGCATCAGCCCTCTGCGTCCTCTGCGAGATGTGACCTGTGACTTACTCTCAGCCCACGGTGTTTTTAAGCCAGATTTTCAGCTGGGCTATTGAGTAAAGTTATGAAACAGTACACGGATTTTTTTTTTTTTTTTTGCACTTTGCTGTTTAAGTAATGAAAAATTCGTCCTTGGAGCTATTCGACAACCAAAGCATCGCTGCAGCCTGATGGTACAGTTACTCTAGGTTCAGTGAAGACAGGGACCCAAGCCTCAGGTTCTAGCGGAGAAAAGCTAACAGACTTTCTTAGCAGACTTCTGATAAAATCAGGAATAACACTGACCTGATAGAGTGGCACTAAGATTCAATTCATTTTAAGAGCAAGTAAATCACCCAACATAATCCATGGTCCATAGCATACTCTGAAAATAATACAGCAAAAAGACCACCAACTAGTTATCTTCCAGAGAACTGGATGCCAGCTAGAGAGATTATACCGCACTATACCCCCCTAGAGAGATTATACCCCATTATACCCATGCAGATGGCTATTATGCAGGAGAGCAGTAACAATGCCAGCCGCACTCCCGCACTCTGAAAGTCCCCAAACGGAAAATGTACATGTGACACATTCTGTATTTCTGGACATGGAAATAAAGGCAATGGGCTTTTATTAGTGTATTTGCTGCTGCTACAACAGAGTATCTGTGGCTGGGTGATGTATTTTTAAAAAGGAGTTTACGTAGCCTGAAGATCTGGAAGCTAAAATCCCAAGGTTGGATGGGCTTATCAGCTGAGCCTGTAGCGAGGATCCACCGGGCTGCTTCACAGCACAGCCGCCGCCGTCACGGCGGGAACACGAGTGAGAAGGAGAGATGGGGAGGGGAGGCAGGACGTGGAAGGAGGGTACTGCACTTTTATAACAGTTCACTCTTGGGCCAGTGAGATAGCTCAGGGGTCTAAAGCTCCTGCTTAGGCAAGCTTAGGCAAACTCAGGGATCATGGTTTGATCCCTGGCACCATAGGCTACGCCATCCCCACCCTCAGGGTGGGCTGAGCCGCCCCCTCCACAGGAAAAAAAAAATACAGTGGAGAGAACTCAGAGAGGAGGGTGAGGCCCCATGACTGAAGTACCACCTCCGGTCTAGAAGTTTCTCCTGCCTCTTACTATCACTACCCTGGAGGTAAAGCTTCCAATACATGAACCTTGGGTGACTAATTAAACCCAAACCCTAGCGAGGCCTAAGAGGGAAGTACAGCAATCCCACCTTGAGAAGCTAACACAGGCTGGGCACTGAGCACGCACAGGCACCAGGGTCAGTCTTCACGCTAACACTGACAATCTCACCCTCTGGGAAGGCAAAGAGGAAAGACAGCATCCACCAGAAGGGGCACCTCCTCCCCAGGACACTAGGGAATGACACCAAAGCTGGAGCCCAACGACGCCCCGAGTGAAGCTGCCGGAGCATCAGAATACTGCTAATGAACATAGTCGTCTGAAGTAGAGAACTGGTTAAATACACGATGGGGCATCTGCAGGATAAGCACGTGCACTCTGTTTACAATGGTGGTGCTAGCGAAGCTGAACAGCACTGCAAATGCTCTAGCTGGCTTGAAAAAGGAAAATAATATGCAAAAGCCTTGTGATTAACATCTAATTTCTCAAGAAAAGGTGAATGTGACACACCAAAAAGATAAGAGTACCCGTTTATAAAAGGGAAATGGAGCTGAGTGAGATCTCCCTTAGCTTTTCTCAACTGTACTTTCTGTAATAAAAAATTAATGTATCTTATAAAGGGAGGAATTCTAGTTTAAAAAGAGATAAATGAAGAAAGAAAAGAGGAGAAGAAAAGAAGGAAGGAAAGGAGGTCAAAAGCAGAGTCTCACAAGCATCTTTCCGCAGGCTGCTTCCTCCTCTACCACCTTTCTGCTCTGCTTTTTTCAAAGCCAGGAGTTTGGGGGGCAACACTCGCCTTTCTGCTAGTAGAAGATGACAGATAAAAGAGTAGGAATGAGCTAACTGCTAATATTTATAGATCAAAGATAAGTGCACTTTAAGGGTAATTTTAAACAAAAATTGCTTTGTCTTTTCCATGTACTCATGAAAGCATAAACATATCCTGAAACTACTCAAAAGCTTTCAGCTAAATAGAATGATCCAAAGTGATGCAGGAACAACATCCTCTTCAAAAAGCATCTCATGGGTTTAGGCCATTTAAGGCAAACAGTATTAGAGAAGTGATTTTTGTGAAGCAGAGCTGCATATAGGTCCCAACCTACATCTGGTAGAAAACATGACACAGAGTTTCCACAGTGGCACTGGTTAGGGCTGGCCACACCAGGCAGACCACTCCATGGGCCAGATGTTTGATGATGCTCTCCCTCTGTTGCCTCATGCTGGAGAATGAAAAGATAGTGGTAGCACATCTGTTTAATATTAGATTAAATAAGTGGAAGCAGGTAAAGTGGTCAGGCCATGACTGATGTGTGGTAGGTGCCCCACCACGGACTTGTGGACACTTAGTGGGTCCTTGCCACATAGTACCCAGTCCTTTTCCTGATAAATTCCATCATGCCTTTGTGAAATTATCATCCTCCCATTATCATCCTCCCATTCTCATTATTTTGAGGTGGAAATGATCCTATTCTTTTCTCCAAAAGTGTCCAGATTTGCTTTAAGTTATTCTTTGGAACAACAATGACTGTTTCAGCAAAGAGCCCCTTTCCCATGTGAGGCCCATGAGAGAGGAGCGATTCTGAGCTGGTGAAATGTCTCCAGAAAATGCCTTTTCTCTTCCTGTGGTTGGTGCACGCAGATGTAGGGCCGGCAAGGACCATAGCCCTTCAGCTACCATGAGGGTAAGGCTGGAACTGTTAGAGGGACCCAGGTAAGTGTTGAAAATAAAATCAATATTTAAGAAAGCTTGTGGTCGTGACACTGGAGTCCCTGGATCCAGGCTGACTTGAGGTCCAATCTCCTGCTGAACATCTCAGTTGTATGAAACAATAAATCAGGTCTGCTCTTTTGTATCTAGCATGAAAGAAGCCCTAATTGATCCGCTTCTCCGAGATGAACAATTCTTTGTATCGCTTTCTCTGCCAATGGACCATGTCAAGTGTACTTTACATCAACAGGATTTGATAGTGTGTTACATCTCACACTCTAGGAAGAAAATAAAAACAAATCAGCCTGCCACTGCCTTCACCATTTTTTTTTTCAACTATTTCAACCTGCTGCCGGGATTTGCAAAGTAGCTATCCAAACTAACAATTGAGACACTCGGAATAAGAAAAACATAAGAATCACATCAATGTATAAAACTCTGTTTTATGGATATGTGTGTGTCTTTTAATCCAGTAAGTACCCAAGAAGAGAAAGGCAAGAAATACCACTTGCAACCAAGCATTTACCCATTTTGATAAAGTTCTACCACAACATAGATGTTTCTAAGGTTCTGTGATGAGCTACTAAGAGAAGGTACATGGATCACACAGCCTCGAGTCACCCGAACACTTAGCCCAGGGGCGCACATTTAACACATAAGAACACATCTTCTGATTTAAAGATGCTACACCTGCTCAAACCACAATGGCAACCATTTATCAAGCACCAGATACTTTGCTAGGCAATTTTCATACTGTCTTAGATAATTTATAGCAGAGCCCATCTTCACAGTGAGAACTGACTTTGCATTCCTATTCATAGAGGAGAAAACAAGATCAGACCACTTGCCTCGCGCCAGGCAGACCGTCAGTGCTGGTGCTAAGATTAGAACTCACACCTCATAAGTAAAAGACACAAGGAAAGTGAAACACATCACATGAGTATCAGTAGATGTGTAAAAGATGATGTGGTTACAAAATGTAAAGGTCAAGGGCAAAGACCTTTAAGGTGGAAGGCGGTGTGATATACAGGAAATGGAGAACAGGAGTTTGCATAGCTGTATTCTGCTTAGTCTGCATGACTGAATACAAGGAGTCATTCATGCCTCTGCTCAACAAAAGCTGAGGGGACGCCATGTGCTTAATCCTCAACAGTCCATGAAGCAAACATCGTCTTTCTTCTTGGGAACTCACAATCTCATGAAGATAAGAGAAATGGAAAGATCCCTTGGCATCAGTTCTCTTTATAACAGAGGAAAAGACCCAGACCAGGGGGAGGGGACCTTCCCAAAGTGGCACGGTGAGCTGGTTAGTGATAGGGCTGGACTCAGCAGACAACACTGCACACAAATGAGAAGCCTCACCCGGTGCCCCCAGCCCCACAGAACGCCACAACCACTGAGACGGAGGACACGACAGCAGCTTAGATCTATGGCTATGAATAAAAATGTTAGTTACAGCACCATCAAACAGCCATCCCTAGGCATACAGAGAGGATCCTAGGATGAGCTACAAAGACACCTGAAATGACCTCACGGTGCTCAGAGGGAGGCCTGTGCTGCCTTCTTATGATGCCTGTGCTGCATTCTTTTTTTTAAAGAATATAAAATGGTAAAAAAAAAAAAAAACAGCATTAGAAATGATACGAAATTTCACTAAACAAAATAATAGGAATTCAATGATTGCCATACTGCATGATGTTATCTTTAAATTAGTTGTTTACATTACCAGACATAAACATACAAAATTGGTGTAAGAAAAAGTGATAAAAAGTAAAAAAGAAAATAAGAATAAAAAGAAAAAAATTAAGCATTAACTGCTGCTTTTAAAAGCCCAGCAGAAATTGGCAATGCAGTTATCCACCTTGTCCTGCATATACACATAAATACATCTTTTTCCTTTCTTTATTTCGTCCTTTTCCTCATTCCAGTTTTTCCTTCCCATTAAACAAATGCTTTCCCTCTCGCCGTACCTATTGTACCCTTCAGATTTTATTTACTCTGTCAGGTTCTCACACTAGTGAGATAACACAATGTTTGTATATGCGAGTCTGACTTACTTCACTTATAACATAGTCTCTAGTTGTATCCATTTACTTAGAAAGGCCTCAAATTTATCTTTTTTATAGCTCAGAAATACTCCATTGTATAAAAATACCATGTCCTTTCATCCATCCCTCAGTTGATGTGCATTTTGGGTTGTTTCCAAGATTCAGCTATGACAAATTGCGCTGCTACAAACATGGGCACACATGTACTGGTGTGGTATGATGACTTCAGTTCTTCAGGAAAAAATAGCCTGAAAGAGAACAGCTGGCTTGACTGGGCCCTCCCGTGCTAGCTTTTCGAGGAATCTGCACACTGATATCCCGAATGGTTGTAGCAGCCTGCACTCCGGCCAAAGGCAAGGAAGGGTTCCTTTTTCCCCACAGCCTCTCCAGCATTCGTTATTGGTTGACTTCTTGATGACAGCCATTCTTTGTGGCATGAGATGGAATCTCAGTGTTGTTTTAATTTGCAACTCTTGAATGATCAGTGACATTGAACATTTTTCATATATTCATTTGCCATTTGTATCTCTCTCTCTCTCTCTCTCTCTCTCTCTCTCTCTCTCTCTCTCTCTCTC
>NDGN011556596.1:3251-16586 GCA_002564285.1 Tympanoctomys barrerae | reverse complement strand
GTCTGAGTATTCTTTAAAACATGATTGCAGTTCCTCCTGATCTGTAAAGTCTCAAGTCACTTGAAAATGAAATATTCTTAAATGGGTTAAGAAAAAAGTCCTCAAAAGAGACCAATCATGCACACCCCAAAGTATTTTCTTGTTTCTTCCAGAACCAAAAAGATAGTTTAGTATCTATTAGCTAATGAATTAAGTCTCCAAAGTAATAATGCTTGCAAAGCCATGACAAGTTTGGTAAGAAAGTGAATTATATTCTTAAGTTTGAGCACTAGCTTAGGGAAGAAAGAGATAAAAATTTATCTTCAACCTTCCCTTTAGGAAATCAGGAAAGGTTTACTAAGGCAAAATAAAGAATTAAAGATGTGATAAACTATACTTGAAATTATACACACACACATTCTCTCTCTCTCTCTCTCTCTCTCACACACACACACACACACACATACACACAATACATAAATGCTGTGACAAAACAAACTGATAGTAACTATGATATTAATAGCTCTCAATTCAAAAGAATTCAACAATATTTGCTAACCAAAGATTTGCATCAACATCCAAAATATAATTTTACAAGTGAATGAAATTCCTGAAAAGCAAAATCAAAAACAAAAAAAAACTGTTGTTCTTTAAGCTTAAATTAAAGCTATAGCCATTGAAACCATGAATTAAATCATCTCTCCAAGTCTTGTGGAAAAAATGTAACCAATTTTTGCTAAGTTTGTGAATTCTACATGCAGCCAAATTGTAAGGCAAAACATTTGAATAGAAAGTTTTCTCATAGAATTCAGCTCACTATAATCACAACAGATTGCTGTTCAGGCTTATAAAATGCTAAATGTTCTTTCCTAATGGTAATATATTGTTTTGTCTGCAAAGAAATATTTTACTGTTTGACTTGGCTTTGCATTGGCTTATGTTGTTCATTCAGCCTGGCCTGGAACTCATGGAATTCCTGTCTTAGCCTCTTAGGTAATAAGATTAAGTTAAGAATTGTAGAGACATAGGAAGGATATTAGCTTTATTAAACAAAAAAATGAAGCATGTAGGGTAGCAAATGTGTGTATCCCCAGCTACTCAAGGGACTGAAGAAAGAGAATCATATGTCCAAACCAGGTCTGGACCACTTCCTATGATTCTGTCTCAAAAGAAAGCAATGAAAGGACATGGGAATTTCCACTTTTAGAGCACACTTGGATTCAATGCTCGGCACCACCAAAATAAATTCATCATGCAAAACTATATTTTGTGCTAATGAAGTGTTACTGTGAGAAGTATATTTTTAATCTTCTCAATATTTTTTCAGTCTTATTTCAAAAGATAAATAGATATATTTCCTTTACATTTATTTTAGTAAACAAAAACAATATATTTGAAGTTGTGATAAAGGGGAAATTTTCCTAAAGATCAAAGAACAAACATGGAATCTGAAAAAACTAAAAGAATTCTTGATAAAATACAAATAGAATTCAGTGAATAGTGAATGTGAGGTCAACAAAAATAAACCTGACCATTTCTGTATATCTGTGTACTTTACTTAAGTTACAGACACTTTGTTGTGACCTCACATTTGATGTTCCACGTATTAGTCAAATTCCTGCCTCTGGGACAAAATACCTGAAATAAGCCAATTAAAAGAGAGAAATGTTTATGTTGTTTGGCTTCTGATTACAGAGGTCATGATCTGTGTTCACTTGGCCCTGCTGCCTTGGGGCCATGTCCACACAGTATGGTACAGTGAGAGTGTGTGCCACAGGAGTTTATTGACCTCATCATTCAAACCAGGAAGCAAAGAAAGACTGCGATCTAAAAATCCCCTTCAAGAACACATTGCAGAAGTCTAATTTTCTACCACCAGGCTCCGCCTCCTAAAACTGCGATCATTTTTCTACTATAGATATGAGCTGGGCACCAACTGCTCAACAAATGAGCCTAGGAGGAAGATTAAATCCAAGTCATATGACATGCTTTAACTCATTTTATATCTCAGAAGATCTTCTTGATTGTTCACTTAAGTATCTATTATCAATTCTCAGATGGGTTGTTTTCATTATACATTCAAACAAAAGCTTCAGTATTCAGAAGTTTTTCTGTATCTCACATAGATCTTTTGAAAACCATTCCTTTCTTTGCATATATTACTTAATGCAAATTTCTGTTAAGCAACCAAAAATTGTGGGCTAAATTTGTTGCCTGACACTTTTTATTTTGACAATATATACTTTATTTTTTTTAGTTTTAACAACTTTACTGAAGTATAAATGATATTCTATGAAGAACATACTTACTAATATATGAAGTTTAAGAAAATAAGCTTAAGGAATTTGGCACTGTGTCAAAATCTATGATTCTGTCACCACTGTCAAAATAATAGATGTACAAAAACCTCACAAAATTGATACTTTGTTATTTTGAGGTTTATAATATTATTTTGTTTTGCTTTATAATAAGAGCATGTGGCATGAGATCTCTCAATACATTTGGATGTGTACTTAATGCACAGGCCTTATTCTGTGCAGCTGACTTCTCAATGCTATTCATCTTGCTTGACAGAAACTTAATACCAGTTTAGAGACATCCTTCATTTCCTATAACTCTTACTCATGGCAACACCATGCCCTATGCTGCTATAGTTTCACGACTCTTGTGCCTCAAATAAGCAGCACCATGCAGTACTTGTCTCTCTGCGACCAGCTTACCTCACCATATCTTCTAAGTTCTTTATGTTGTCAGTCTTTTCATGAACTAATAGTCTACAGAACATGTTTTCGCTGTTTAGTTAGTGATGGAACCTGGGTTTTTTTTTAATAGAATCTGACATATTTTGAACAGAGCTGTAGTGAACACAGGAGTTCAAACACCTCTTGAGACGGGCAATTTCAATTCGTCTGCATGTATGAGAAGCAATGAGGTTGGTTTATGTGGAGATTACATTAAACAAAAAATTTTCTGCACACACAAAATACCGTCAACAGAATGTAAAAGAAAATTGCAGAATATGAGCTACAAATGCAAAATAAATTTTTAAAACTTGCAAAATTACTATGAACAGACTGCTCAATGAGTAATTTTCTGGCTGTATTAGAATATAAATTTTCTGGGAATTTAGACTTTTAATTCATTTTAATTAAATATTTAGCTTTTAAATTTATTGAGTACTTACTATACTCTTAGCTCTGGTATTGATATAGGAAAATACAATAAATTCAAAAACCTAGCACTCTGCTATCCCTAATTTATAATGAAGTGTTACAAAAAGTTACAAGTTTAAAAAGTTACAAGACTTTTTAAAATACTTTTTCAATGTATGTATTACAGGGTCTACAGGGTCTCACTATACAGATTGGGCTCTTAGTGATTTTCCTGTTTTCAGCCTCCCAAGAGCTGGGATTACAGGTGTTCACCAGCATGCTCAGTCTCAATAGCCATCTCAGAGTGCCCCAGGGTGTGGGGCCAGCATAGTACACCCAGGATCGAACCCTGACTGCTATGTTCTGCCTACGCAGAACATTTAATCTGCTGAGTTATCTGGGCAGTCTCCTACAAGATGTTTTAATAAGGGAAGATTTAGTCCAAAAATTATGAGAACAGAAATGAGTAAATATTCAATTCTATCAATCTCAAAAAATAATTAGCTCTAATATATTGGTCCATTTGTTATGTTCTGAGATATTTTGACAAGGAGATTATAGTTAGAAAACAAATTGAGGGAAGGCAAAATGTAAGGATTTTGGTTTTTATTCCTAGACCTTTCAATTACAAAGAGAAATACTGTTACTTTCTTTTATGTGACAAAGGAAATTAAAATAAAGTCTACTTTACAGTAACTAGTTTTGAATTGTGTGTAGATTTTTGTTATACTTTTTAACTTTCTCATAACAGATTCTCCTGAGATTTCATTTTTATTGTTTACTGTTCATAAAATCATTTATTATTTTAAAAGCAATACATTTATTTGCTTATCCATTACTCTCTAAATAGAGTACAAGTTTCTCAAAGGCCAAATTGTATGTTTCCATGTACCTGCACTTTCCCAATGATAGTGATTTCATAGTCTTTGTTCAAACAAGTTAATTGATTTAATTTAAATTTGATTGTTGAATGAATGTATCAGTTGAGCACAACATTTTGTAGCTCTATTACTTAAATGTAAATTAAAGACACATGATATCATGTAATATATAATTTATTGATAATTTAGAGACAAAGAGCTCCATGAATCAGCAGGTAAAGTGATTTTCACCATAAACAGTATGATTTACCAGTGGACAGGATTAGAAAACATCTTGCAGGTTGCTAAAACATAATTCTCAATATGCTCAGACCAGTACATATACCTGAGAAAGGCTGCAAAAATAGTAATACATTGAAACATGCGGACTCAGGTTATATGTTTGTTGATACATTCAATATTACGAAGATGTCAGTTCTTTCCAACTTACTCCACAAAGGCAAGAGAACCCCAAATCAAAGTCCTGAAAAGCTAATGTGTAGCAATTTAAATAAATTATGATAAAATCTCCATTGTGTCTTAGCACATGTTTGTCACTGGAACAAAACACTCAATGCCCATAAGTTAAAGGAGGAAGGATTTATTGGTTTTGTTTTCAGTGTTTGCACCACAGCATGCTGGCTCCAAGGCTGGAATAGTGTGGAAAAGGAAGAGTCTTGCACTATGATTGAAAGGAAGTAGAGAAAGAGAGAACTGAAGAGTAAGTGACAAGAACACGTCCTGTCAGATGAAACCCGCTCCCAAAGGATGCACCTAGCAGCACATTCTGCTCCGAACTCATCAATGGACAATCCTTTGATGAGTATGTGGCCCACAATCCATGCACCTTCCTCAACCTTCACTGCTGAACATGAGACTTTTGGAAATCATTTTAAATGTAAACCATATTGTATTGGAGGTAAGGTAAAACCATGAATACCGAATAATATAGCATTGAAGATGAACAAAGTAGGAAGAGTAAAATTTCCTTTCTTTAAGACTTAATGTGAAGGGCTGTCCCAATAGCTCAGCAGATTAAAACACCTACAAACAGGTGCATGGGCCAGGGGTTCTATCCCCAGGCCTGCCATGTTGGTCCCATCTCCGGGGCCCACTGAGATGGCAATTGAGACTGGGTGTGCTGGCACATGCCTGAAATCCCAGCTCTTGGGAGGCTGTAAACAGGCGGATCACTATGAGTCTATGAGTTCAATCTAGTAGTGAGACCCTGAATACCTGCAAACTCTTCCCTAAAATACAGGAAAAAAGGTATATATATATATATATATATATATATATATATATATTTAAATAATAGAGTTCTAGATCTGTTTAATTATTTATTTATTTATTTATTTTGGCAGAACTGGGGATTGAACTCAGACCCTTGATGCTTGCCAGGCAAGTGCTTATTCTACTGAGCCATCTCCCCGGCCCCTGTATTTTTTTAAATGTATTTAGTACAGGGTCTACAGAGCCTCATTACACAGATGGGACTCATAGAGGTCCTCCTGTTTTCAGCCTCCCAAGCACTGGGATTACAAGCGTGTGCCACCACACCCAGTCTCAATTGTCCTCTCAGTATACCCTTGGGGTGGGGCTGGCATGGCACACTGGGGATTGAACCTAGGTCTGTGCACCTGCCTAAGTAGGCACTTTTATCTGCTGAGCTATCTGGCCGGCCCTTACAATAGTGTTCTTTAAACAGATTCCCAGTCTCTTTTGATTTAGGTTTCCACTGGTCCTCTGATAAAAACTGTGGGCCCTCAACCAGGGAGAATGAAGTGTGTTTTCTGAGGATTTACATATGCCCCCTCTATCCTGTAAATGGGCCTACTACTATTACCTGTAGTTTGTAGCTGTGACCTAAGTAAAACCGCTTGACTGAGTGGACTCATAGTATTTCAGACCAGAATTGTGCAATACTTATTTACCACACAAGTTTGGACCAGCCATGAATGTATACTGAAGTTCTGGCTTTTAATTTCTAAAATCCATACCTTTGATACCAATGTGCTAGGAAAATAACTATTTCCTCCTACCAGGATAAAGTTGTTGTATAGAGAATGAGATATAGAGGAGCAAAAAGAAAGCAAACTCAGCTAACAGTTTTTAGATATTTAAAGTGTCTCACAGCATCATAAAATATTGCCCCATGGAACATATGTGAAGTCTCATTTTGAGCAGCCCAAGGAACAGAAACTGATTTGTAAAGTGCAGAATCTCCTGTATCTTTGTTCATCTACAGGTTTGTGTTTTGACCTAAAACTGTTTTTTTCCTGAAAGGAAGAGGAAAAGGAAGTACGAGCACATTTGATGATGTTTGCAAATAAAGCAGTGTTTTCTGGAGGGACGTAGGAGGATTTTAAAGTAACTGAGTCATCAACAACTAGAAACTTCAATAGGTAAAGAAACTGTTCATAGTACACTCATTTTACTAAGGCTCATCATATGTCAACCTTCTCTGCTTCCATAAAACTGTCTTAACATCAAGTTATCCAGGTTCTTCTATTTTTTTAAAATAATTTTATTGAGAAACAAATAGCAATGAGACAGTTTCCAAACCAATTACTAGGATAGTTTCAATAATTAATACATTGCATATTGTTGTCTTAGTGGTTATTCATTTTTTTAATATAG
Organism: Tympanoctomys barrerae; assembly: GCA_002564285.1. Taxonomy (NCBI): domain Eukaryota; kingdom Metazoa; phylum Chordata; class Mammalia; order Rodentia; family Octodontidae; genus Tympanoctomys; species Tympanoctomys barrerae. The sequence goes on along the minus strand of NDGN011556596.1, from coordinate 9,955 downwards.
GTTTAAATGCCCTGCTTCAGAGCTGGGGAGATGGCTCAGTAGAATAAGCACTTTGCTGGCAAGTGCAAGGGACTGAGTTCAATCCCTGGTTCCACCAAAAAAAAAAATGCTCTGCTTCTGAAACACCATCCGCTCCTCAGAGTAGTTCACTGGGAAGATCACCTGGACTGAACGGAAGTAATATGCAATATAATTTAAATAAACATCAGAAAAGAAAGAAATTCAGTTGTGTTTTTAGGTATTTCCCAATGAAATTTTAAAAATTAAATCTAGAGATAGGTATTTATATAATACATTGGGGCTTTTCTGAATTACTGATGTGCTTGGAAGAAGTTTAGTTTAATTATTCCTTGTCAGCCAACTGAAATGCCTTAGCAAATCATAAATCATAGTATGGCCAAGAATAATAGTCCATGTGAAAACAGAAATTCATTAGTACCTTATAGACAACTTTTTTCACTGATAAACTAAAAAGGTATATAAAGTACATTAAACATTTCTTGATAGTCATTAACAATGTAAATTTATTTTAAAATATGCAATAATATATAAAGTATATGTAGATAATCATTCAGAAGCCATACGGAAGGGAATCTTTTCCAAAGACCAATTCCTGAGATTGCATGTTGTAGCCCCAGGATAAACAAGAAGATTGAGAAACTACCTTAAAGTTAGGAGTATGTTATATTTCATAATCAGAGTTCATAGAATAACCTYRCAGATTATTATTTTCAGGAAAACATGARCATRATAGTATAGTAGCATAGAATAGCCTTATTCTACGGATCCACAAAAATTAGGTACTATATGTGAAAAATATACTGCAGACATAAATGTACTAAGCTTACTAAGCAGAAGGTGTAAGAGCTGGTTATTGTGGTCTGGGGTTTTTTAATAAAAATTTAAAAATAATGTAATCAGATTTCTTATCCCTCTGCTACCCTAAGTCTTTACACTATTTTATACACTTCCTTTTCCCTTTTGTTCCCAAAATGCCCTTCTGCTGGGGTGCAGAATATAAATTCTATATAAATTTCAAGAATGACTATTCCCATACCAAGTCATTTCAAAACTCAGAAGAGAACACAGAAAACTCTTAATAACCAGTACAATTCAAATTGCTCATCTGCTAACTTGGAACTGGTTGTTAATCTTCTCTGATTTATATACATCTTTCAAGTAATAAAAGTATCTAACCCAAATATGTTCTTTCAGACAAAAATGATCACGTAACTTAATACCTCTGCTCAGAGATAGCATTGCTTTGTGTCAAGTTTAGATTGACATTTCTGGTTGACACTTTGCATCAAAGGTCATTTTGCTCAGTTCATTGTCTGATTTTACTTCCCGTTTTCTAGAACATTCCTATTTCTTAAAAGGCTTTCCTCTTCCATAGAACAATGTTGTTATCTCTTTAGTGTATTTTATTAATCATTGAGATTTAATTATAAGTTTCTCTGTCCAGAAATGTACCTAACTCTTATCATTAAGAATATTAATAATCAGAGGGCCGGGGAGATGGCTGGGCCAGGGAGATGGCTCAGTGGAATAACCGCTTCCCTGGCAAGCAAAAGGGCCTGAGTTCAATCCCTGGTTCAGCAAAAAAAAAAGAATATTAATAATCAGAATATTGGGAATAGCAAAAAGTATAGTTAAGCTGAACATTACTCTGATCCAACAAAAGAATAGGGACTTCCTAGGTGGAAAGGATCTTCTAATTGTAATGACTTCTTAAGTGCCATTCATTATTCAGGTAATATTCTTAAAATGGAATGAATCACTGAAGGAGTCTTCATTCTTTCTCTTACTTATGTTGAATCATTTTAATCAGATAGGTTGGAAAATAATTTCCACAGTAAGACCAGCTGATGTTTTGTGACTTAGTCTAGAAAGCATCTCGTGAAAAGTAGCTTTTGCTTTCCCTCCAGTTCTAGCTACCTGTACCCCATAAAGAAAGGCATAAAAATAATATTATTAAATGGAGTAATGGAACTTCCAAAGCTTATTTTCTGAAAAATAAGCTAACTAAATTTTTAATGCTGTTTAAGATTATTAACTAACATGATAGAAGATAAATTTAAAATCAAAGGTAATTTAGAAAATAACACTGCATAAATATGAAACTATGGTGCTTTTATAATCTAAAGCCCTAAAGATACAACACACTGCAAGACCTAAGGGAGATGGGATGAAGTTGTAGGAGCATTTATAACAGTGCATTTACCAACATAGAACAGTCTACAGTATACATAAGGGATCCTATCGTCTAAAGAGATTTGATAGATTGGGAAGATGAAGACGATTTAAAAAAGGTCAACATTGATGAAACAAGCAAATAGAATTATTGGAATATACTTGAAAATCATGAATTCCTACCACAGAACTGTTCACCTCAAATCCAAAGGTAAAGCGAAGCTTACAGGAAGGAACTGGTTAACTTTTCACTAGCATGCATGTTCTGATAATTTTAAAAATGTGTTTATATTGGAAATGAGATGGTGTTACAATTAATATAATAGATTAAAAAGAAAAGGACAAGGGAGTGGAAGGTAACAATACTTATGTTATCTCCCAACTTTTTTTTTGATGACTCTGATCAAACTTTCAAGCTGCTTAAATCTTTCTCACTGATGGTAGCAAATCAAGGATTCTTGTGTGGGGGACAATTAAAGCCAGCAGGGTCTGTGGCTTCTTAACCCAGGCTTTATTGTACATAAAGTAAACAGCCTCTTATAATTTAGTGAATAAACAAAGGTCTTTCATGATAAGCATATCCCACCCTACTGAAAACTGATCAGTTTCTTTGCTTGGCAGTGGCATTCATAAGTCCCCTGTGGAGCATTATGCCACATCTGAGGGTCATTACTCTTCTACAGAAGCACTGACAGTTGTGATGAATGGTATTACCTGGGAAGAGAAGTGTTTGGATATTTAAATAGATTACATTTTCCTTTTAGAGCAGTAGACATTAGATCACATCTCAGACTATGTACCCATGTGGATAGTAAGGACAAAATCAGAGCAACTCACATGGGAACTAGTAAGATACAAATGTACACAGCATCATTCCTATGGGAGAAATGGGCTGGATTTTGTATCTTGTCTTGGTGCTATATGTGCTGCAAAGCAATTGATAATACCCATATATAGCTGCTGAGATGTGAAGCTACAAACGGCATAAGATTCTGTCTATCACTATTATCTGTAACAGTGCTCATTACCTGCCAGCCAGTAAACATCCCATTTACACCATCTGCAATGAATTAAAAACTGACGAAAAGAATCAGGATCAATATGAGTTGCAATGTGATTGTCAAGTTTATTTTTAATCTCTTGAAGCCCTTTAGTTCTTTGAGACACATTAGGAAAAAAAAAAATATATATATATATATATATGAAGAAAAAACCTAGGAAGACCATTGCAGTGGCTGATCTGATAATTGTCAGGATTCTAAGCAGGAATTTACAAATATAATCAGTTTCTTAATGTGTGAGAAAATCCAGGCCTTTGTCAATTCCTCTTTCCTGCTCCTCCTTCTTTATGGTTTTCTTGTTAGTTGAAACTGGGAATCATTTACTTGATACTCTTAAATTGATGCTGACTGCAGTGAGAAATATTTCATAAGAATGTATATTTCAACATAAACTCTAAGGCAAAGCTGCCACTGTATCCAGAGAGGATGTGATGATTAGTTTCTAATTTACACGTGCAGTGATTTCTTTGGCAAGTGCGAATTCCATGTCCTTCTCTGAGGTGCTTTGTAGCTGTTCCTTCTTCAAGCAGTTATTGGAGTATTGAAAAGATACAGAGATCTACTGGCACTTCAGGCTATTTAATTTATATATAATCATACTAGCTGTCTGTCCACATTACACATGTGGGTCATCCACTGGTGAAAACTATGGAGCAGGAGATCAAATAGAGGTCTCATGTATAAACCACATGAGAAACAGCAAAATGACTTGACATTTATTCATATGCATCACCTTCTTAAGGAGAATATCTTCCTATATCTTCTATTTTCTTTATCAGATATTCCATTAGTAAGGAAATAATTTTCAAATTCATATTAAAGATGAGGAAAGGGAGGGGCGTGTTAGTGTTGTCCAAGGTATTCTTCTGTACAAAGAGATGAATTCTGAAATGAATATGTTGAAGATGGATCTTCTATATGTAATACTGTCTATGCAGGGGTAATCTCGCTCCCAGAAATACATGTTCCCACAAATTGCCCTGTAGTAACATAGGAAGGAGATTCTGTATTACCTCATTTCTTAACAGAAAAAGAGAAGCGGTGTGGGAGGGTTTGGTTCTTTGAATCATCGTGTTACAATTGAGTGAGCCAATATAGTTCAGATTCTTGTGTATGACAAGGAAAGAATTACCAATTATTTATTGTAGGTCACAGGACAGTAGCAGTAACAGGTAGAAGGTCAGCAGGTAGAGGCAGAAGGAAGAAAAATCCAGGAAGAGGAACTCTTGAGGAGCCTCAGTGAGCGATGAGCTTTATATAACTGAGCCTTTCTATATTTAAAGAGTCAGATGACCTAACTAGAGATGCCTCCCAGTATGCTCCATTCCATCTCTCACTGGCATTGAGAGCTAGTGATCTTCTGTCTAGCAAATCAAGACCTACTAAGCTTAAACATGGTTAATCTGCAGGGCAATGCCATGTCCACAACTGAGTGATGAGCACGAAGTGGATCATTAAATTTCCCCACTTTTGCTTGTATCGGTTTCAGAAATCTCTTGCCTCTGGTGTTTTATTCAAGTTGCCATTGGTTGCCTTTAGAAAGAGAGAGGAAGAAAGAGAGTAAAGAAAAAATGACTCCATCTAAAAAGGCCTTTTAACCAAAAGAGATAAACACTCTGTGACCCCTGTCATCAAATGTGTGAGGTTGACAAGGTTGGAAAGGGAGTAACTCATCCGTATTTTGCTTTGGAGCTGGTCTGAGTGTGTGAACGATTTGGCAAGAGGCACCATCTTTATCACAAGCATATCTGCATGTTTCTAGAGGAAAAGACAGAGCTCTTAATAGAGGGTTTTTTTAGCTACTGGATTAATGCTAGAATAAAGAGGATAAATTGTCACATTGTGGAAGTGAAGATGCTATTTTGGAGAACCAAGCAAAAGGGTGAGGGTGAAAGAGTTCCCTTCCCTTCCCTGTTCTGATCTAACAAATCCTGAATGTGTACATTTTATTAATTCCTCTAGCACAAAGTTAATTACTTAAGTTATAAAACTTGAGAAGGTACATTTTGTTTTGGTAGAAATGAAAACTGGTTATATTTGAATCATGTCAGTCCTGAATAGTGCATTTCCAAACTACTGTAGAAAGAATATACAAGATAAGCTATACTGTGAACTTACGTGTTCATTTTAACAGATATAAAGTGGACCAGTCTAATAACTAGTCTAAATTAGAAAAGTCACAGTCCTTCTCTACAGCATCAGAAAAGAAAAGCCTTATGTAAACTCATTATAGTTACTGAAAATAAAACACAAAATCCTGACTTTTTACTGATTTGCTAAAGAACAAAATGCTTAGAAGGCTAAGTGAAAAAGTGAGAGTTAAATTATACTTTAATTTTTTATATTCTTCCAATAAAATTGCTTAAGACATGTGCCAGAAAATGGTATAAATTGAGCTACTATGTTCATGATATGCTCATCAATCCTTTATGTACCACATCAGACTTTTATACAGAAGCAAAACAATGCAAGTCTTAGTTCTCCTTTGTATATAGCTATTATTTTGGTTGCTTTACCTGCTTTGTGATGATTTAGATCAGATTATCTTCAAAGTATTAGGACCCAATTAAACATTAGGTATTGCAACCACATACACTCTTGGCAAATTGGCATATAAATTTCCCAGGAAATAAATGTAGATTTGGAGAAAAGAGGTAAATTTGTGAAATATATTGCAGATATTTCATGAAGTGACACTACATCAGTAGTCCAGCTTGGGTTCATTTTTGTGTAATAATATAAAATGCTGCAATAGAAAATAATTCTGAGGACAGAAATATCATATAAAATAATAGCTGTAATCTTCATAATGCATCAAAAATCCTAAGCTTGCACCTTAGCCATGAAGGAGCACAGAGAGAGAAACTGTGTATGAATACCTGGCGTTTTGGTCTAGCTTCATCTTAATCTACCAAACATAAGAAGGATCTGTGTATTTTTTAACAATAATAAACATGGATCAAATTGCCTCATGTAGCAGCCAGTAGCCACATCTATAGCACATCTTTTTTTTTCTTTTGGGCACTTCTAAAACTTCTAAACATGGAGTAAGCCATAATTATATTATTTAGAAATCCAGGTCAGAGGAAAAGCTCTTCTAACTTTAACCATTTCTCCATTAATTTGGACTGTTTGGGAAAATATGTTGAATCTCAGTAACTAGAAAAATGAAATACTTCCATGACAAAGAACAACTAAAAAATTTCATGATGACAAAGCCAATCCCACACAGTCTCCTGAAAGATGTTCTAGAGAAGGACCGAAATGATCAGAACTCCACAAACAAGAACAGAAGCAACTAACTAAATAGGGCAAACAGTTAAACACAGGAGAAAAAGGAGTAAATAATGGCAGTTAAATAACATGTCAATCGTAAGTCAATACATGTCAATTATAACCATCAATGTAAATGGAATCAATTCACCAATTAAGAGAAATAGACTGGCACAG